>JAGKTI010010136.1:15916-29176 GCA_018397915.1 Birgus latro
GTGGTTGAGGCTGTGGGTATCTGTAAGTGTGGGTGTGGGTATCTGTGGGTTTGATGTGCGTATCTGAGGGTGTGTATGTCTTAGAGTGTAGGTGTGGGTGCTGTTTCGGTATATGTATGGGCGTGGATATCTGCGGGTATGGGCGTGAGTGTGGATGCGGGTAAGGGTGTGAGTGTGGGAGTGGACGTTCTCCTGGGTTTGGGACTGAATATGGGTGTGGACGTAGACGAGGGTGACCTAGTGGGAGTAGTTGTGGTGTAAGTAGATGTGAGTGGGGGTTTGGGTGAGGGTGTGGGAGAAGGTTCGGGACATGTGTGGGTGGGTAATTGGGTATAGGTGTGGGCGTGAGTCCGAGTGTGAGTACTGGTGTGGGTGTGGGTGTCATCATGGGCGTGAGAGTAAGTGTGGATAAGTATGGGTATGTGTAAGGGTGTTGTCATGGGTGTGGGAGTGAGTGTGGGTGCGAACCTTGACGAGAGAGTGGGTGTGGGAGCTGATGTAAGTGGTTGTGAATGAGTGTGTGGGAGCAGAAGCGGATCTTGACGTGGGAGTGCGTGTGGGTGTTGGTTTAGGTGGTTGTGGATGTGGGTGTGGATGCTGTCATGGGTGCGGGTGTGGATGTGGACGTGGGTGTGGGTGTGGGGAAGGCAGCAGCAGGGGAGACCTGTGACGGAGGGCCAGAGGGCACAAACCCATCTGTCCGCCACCCATCAATTATGGTGAGATGGGAGGGGGCAGCCCATACCGCACCTTTACCCACCATACTGCACCATAACCCAACATAACGCACCATAACCTAACATACTGCACAATAACCCGACATACCGCACCGTACCTAACAGCCCAACGCATCACACTGTAGCCCATCGTACCGCATCACAGCCCACCATACCGCACCATACCATACCACAGCCCACCACACAACACCTTACTTCACCATACAACATCATAACTTACCACACTGCACCATACACAGTCACATCACGGCGCGCCCCACCATAACGCACCAAAGTTAGTTTACTATCAACAATATGAAAGAAAACATTACATTTCCCAAAATACTTCACCATAACCCAATATGCCGATCTTAACATTCCGCATCATATCCCAACACAGTGCACCATAAACCACCATACAGCACGATAATTCTAGTCCACACCAGAGCCCTACATATGCTACCATATTACACCATACTGTACTATCACATAATCATAACCTAGCATACCTTCCACAGGAGTACCCACTAATGTTTAATAATATCCAGCTCAATCCTGCATCATCTTTAAACATACTTGGGGTTTCATTCTCTCGGGATTTATCTTGGAAAGATCATATTACATCTCTTGTAAAATCTGCTTCCAAGAGATTAAGTGTGCTAAGCCGCTTCCGTATCTTCTTTACCCCTGCACAGTTGTTTACTTTATACACAGGTTTTATTTGCCCCTGTGCAGAGTACAACTCTCATGTGTGGGGAAGTTACAGCTCTTCTCAACAAGGTGGAGTCAAAGGCTTTTCGTCTCATTAACGCTCCTCCTCTTAATGGCTCCCTTCAACCTCTGTCTCCTCGCCACATTGTTGCGTCTTTATCTCTTTTCTATCGCTACTTCAATGGTCACTGCTCCTCTGAACTATCTGCTTACACCTCTACATCGCGTAGCACCCGTCTAGCAACAAACTCTCATCCATTTTCTGTCCAACTCTTTAATCCAAGAGTTAACCGTTACTCCCAGTCCTTCATTTATGCAACAGGTGAACGCTGGAACTGTCTCCCTCTGTCTGTATTCCCTACTTCCTATGATCTCCAGTCTCTCAAACGCAATGTGTCCAGGCATCTCGAAATGAACGGATCTTGAATTTGGCTCACTACTGTATTTTTTTTTTTCATGGAGGGAACGGTTTCCAGACTCCTTGCCTTTGGTTCCTTCTCCCTTGCATTAAAAAAAAAAAAAATACCGCACCACAACCAATCAAATCGCACCAAAAACCCACCATACTTCACCGCAACCCACCATAACACACCATACTTCGCCACAATAAACCACACAATACCATAACCTACTAGACCGAATAATAATCCACCATATCCCACCACACAACACCACAACCAACCACACATCATCATTTTAATCTATACACTGCTATACCTCACCATACCTGGCTCGACTGGTAGAGAAGTGGCCTGCAGTCCTAGTGGACCCAGGTTCAAATCCCCGCTGGGGCAGGGAACAGTTTATGGATTTGAATTTCATTAAATCAGGCTTTACCGATCTACCAGAAGACCCACCAACATGTCGTGAAAATACCCCCGCTAATACCAATACACCAATTCTGTATGAGACAGCCCTAGCATGTATTCAATATGGACGGTGGGTGTTAGCGCCGAAGTGGTGACATGTAGAGGTGTATGGTATGTAGGAGGACTGCTGGGCCTTGATAGCAGGCTGTGAAGCCTATGCCCAGAGTCGGACACATTAAAAAAAAAATACAGCAAAATACCCATCATACCTACCATAATCCACCAACCATACCACATCATAAGCGAACATATGGCAACATATCCTACCATACACGTCCATAACTCAACATACTGAACCTTTAACTAACTAACAGCATCATACCTCACCATGCCGCACTATAACCTAACATACCCCACAATACTGAGTGGCAGGTGGAGGCGCCCAATTTCCACTCGCTTGATATAGTGCTGCCTACTTCTTCCTTCACCTTTATTAATCCTTTCCTGTGTCTGTCCACCTTTCTTCTTATTTTCTCCCTTTCCTTCCCGTCACTTATTACTCTTCATGCCACTTTAGGTGACTACACTGAGTGACAAGTATATGGTTTCCTGTAACCGAGAAAACCATATACAACACTGGGTGGTAACCATATAACCAGATTACGGAGTAAAGTGGAGCCTCCTCTGCGCTCGTGTTAACTGGGTGGAGACGCAAATGTGGCGTCCATCCAGGAACCAAGTCTTCACACTCCCCCCCGTGCCTTCCTGTGTCAAGATGCTGTTCGCCGCAAGGGAACATCAGTTCACTGCATGGGATGGCCCTGCAGGGGCGATTGCTAGCCTTTGGTAGGTGGGTTTGCACGGCCAGATAGATCGGGGTTACACAACAACAACCTCACAATACCGCATGTGTAGCTATGTGCCACGTAGGAAGAGTGCTCGGCCTCAGAGAATGAGCCGTTAAGTCAATGCCCAGAAATGCACACACAATAAAAAAACATCATGCCACACCACACCACACCACACCAGAACCCACCATACTACACTTAAACCAACCATAAATTACTGTAACTCGTTGTACCTCACTATAACCAAACATGCCATACTGCACGATAACTACCATGCCTCACCATACCGCACCATAACCCACCATACCTCACTATAACCCACCATACCCCAAAAAACCGCACCACAGCCCAACATAATCCACAATATCACACCAGGAACAAAACGCACCACAGCCCGCAATACCCCAGCATAACTCAACACCTCTGGCACAGCTCACCACACCGTACTACATCTCACTGTACCGCACCGTGCAGTACCATACCACACCATGACCTTACATACCGCGCCGAATTATTATACTGTCACTATACTCTATTACACCATGACCTACCATATTGCACCAATCCATCATTATAGTGTCACCATACTATATCCATATCGCACAGTACTACACCATTGCATAATACAGTCTACTATCTTTCACCACTAACCTACCCTACACCTCCATACTCTTACTTTATCACAACATACTCGTACACTCATCATACCCTACAATATTGCCAACATACTGCCACTATACCCTACAATATCCAGTTGTATCACACCCTACTTATACACAGCTATAATACTCCATACTCTGCCCCATGTACAGTACTAAACCACACCAGACAGTATAATGCTACCATATCCGGTATACCACACCATACCATCCATACCAGCATGACTCTGAAACCATTCCGTTAATTTCCCACTATACCTCACCATACCATAACTATATTGCCACCATACTGACCCACATCACACCGTACGCCATCACAGTCTACCAAAACATCATACCTTCACCATGTCACACTATGTCCCCGTTATATTTTCCTGATAACCTCACCACACCATATCATTTACCCAAAACTCCCTCATACGACACAACACCGCATCGTCAGATAACTCAGTCACCATCATCTCACCATACAATATCATTACTTCACAATACCTATAACTCAGACTACACCAGACTGCCACTATACCCAATCTCACATTACCATACCCCACCTCACCAAGTCATACCATTACCCCAATACCACACCTTTAACTCCACCATGGTAGACCATCTCACCATCATATCGTCTATTTAAAATTGTGCCACCATATCATACTATACCATACTATAACATACTGCACCATACCCCTCACTATATAATATCATTCCTCCACAATATCACAGGTTAACCTCGCCATACCACAGCATCTCTTCATCATCCCGCCACAGTACCGTCAAGCCACACTATAGCACAGTGTACCTCCACTATATCATCATTACACCCTACAACATGAAAACACTGGGGGAATGCAGCACCCGCACCGCTGCATCTGGTCTGAGGGTGAAAACTTGACCCTGTCTTGTGACCTCGACTTTCGGCCGAATTTTCTTAAACTGAGATGTCTTCACCCTTGCCTGAACTTCAACACTTTCACCAAGATAGGTTCAAATGAGGTCAAAAGCGCTTATGTTAAACTTACCCTTTGGCCTTGGCCTTAAATCCATTGTTCTCAGAATCTGTGCATTCTTTTGTGAACGTAAATCTTACCACCAAGTTTGACCAAACCGAATGTAATTAAAGAATCGAATCTTTGAAGGTCCAGTGACGGTAAACCGGGAGTGTTGTTAAAACTGGATCACTTTTATCCATTCATGACATTCAGCATTTCCATAAAGTCTGGTCTGATTTGGATAAAAATTGGCTGCGTTGACCTATGACCTATTATGCCCAACACTTAATCACCTCTTCCTCTCATGGTCTTGAATCAATGTCAGTTCTGGTATAATTCCATTTACCGGTTTTTCCATGCTCTTGTTAACTGACAGACAAACTAACCAAGCCAAACCCATAACTCCCTCGCGCGAAGAGCGAAAGTTTTGCCTCACGAAGCTACACAACATCCCTCAGTGCCATAACCCACCATGTTCCACTCCGTTATATCAATATGAGAAGGACAGTGCTTGCAATATCATTGCAACTCTCTGAAGACGATACATATTTCAAGGAAACAATGAGACCACTTTATTCAGCTTTGTAGTCCCTCATCGTCTAAAGGTAAAAAAAAAAAGCCTCTACTAACCCTGTGAAGGCGACAGAAATCTTAGGTAATGCTTGACACCGCCTGACGATTTATCCTGCGTAAGAGAGGCCTCTGGTGTTCTAAAGGTTGAAATTGCATTGCTGTAAAAATCTCTGACAACGTGTAATTTCTAAAAGCACCCAGTACCTGCGTAACTGACGTGGTTAGGTAAGTAAAGCTGATGTACTTATATTAGTGAAACAAAAGCAATTACACTGATATTGAAGGGATATATCTGTGAAACTGAGGTTACAGGTGAAATTGAAGCGGTTTTATTAATGGAAAAAACTTTTACATTGGTGTACTCAAACAGCTGTCAGTGAAACGATTATAAATGATTATAAGTGAAACTGAAGCGGTCATATTTGTGAACCTGAAGCGGTTATATTAATGAAACCGAAGCAGTTATATTACTGAAACTGAAACAATCATATTAGTGAAACTACAGCTATTATATCAGCGCAACTGGGGACATTTCAGTAGTGAAACGAAACGGTCATGTTAGTGAAGCTGAAGCAATAATCATACATGAAACATATGCTAATATTAGTGAATTTGAAGCGGTTGCCGTATATTAGCAAAACTGAGGCGGTTATTTTAGTGAAACATAAGGTTATATTAGAGAAACCGAAGATATTACATTAGTGAAAATCAAAGGCGAAACTGAAACATTTATATCAGTTAAAGTGAAGCGGTTAAATTAGTGAAATAGTTATGGCAGTGAAACTATAACTTTTGTTAGTCAAACTTATGTAATTACATTTGTGAAACTGAAACTGCTATATAAGTAAAACTGAAACAGTAATACCAGTGAAAGTGAAACGATTATATTCAGGAGTGTAAAATTAATGCTCAGCTTGAGAATAGATATCTGCCTAGGCGACTTTGAAACTTAACGTTTTTGTATCGACGACAATTATTCTAATTTTCTCCTTACCACTAGACATTTTCATTTAGAAAACCGAAGATTTTTTTTTTAATCCCTCTTAAACTTCATAGTAGATCCAAACCTGGACCAGAAAAAGTTGACCCTTTGGCGTAGCTATTGTGATCGAGTCATTTTCTAAGTATGTCTAGGTCTGAATCTGTGTTAAAAATGACATGTCTGATGAATTCTCTCAGCATATGGATCAAACCTGGCAAATGTGTTGTGTGTCGGTCTGGGAAAATGTTATTCGATTTTGGTGCAGATAGATCAAAGTTCAAGGTCACAAGTCACGGCCGACAGGAAGCAGTGTTATTTAGGACCTGACTGGGATCCAGCTTAACAATGACTCCGTTGTGGGAGTGGGAAGAAGTGATTAGATTTAATACAAATCAATCATCGGACCAGGTCACGAGTCAAGGTAAAATTCTGTTAATTCTATGTATTCATTCGAGTCTGTCTGTCTATTTATGTACAAGTTACCTCAAAAAGTTGTTATCGGATTTCAATGACATCTGGAGAGGTGAGGAGTGGGTTAAAGAGGAGTTTATCACATTCTGAGATGGATCCGGATGCAGGAATAAATCATAAATTATATTAGTGTTGGTGGAGGTATGTGCCTTCAAAACTGTGACAGGGCAGACAAAGATAGTATAATTAGGTGACCAGGTGAGAGGGAAAAAGTATTCGTTTCGTGGGAAAGAGGAATTACAGCAATACCTCGTGTTAGTGGCGCTGGCAGAGGTATGTGCTCTCCGAACGTTTTCATTTTAAAATGAAATCATTGGACAGTAGTAGTCATCTATGGAAAAACGATTTTGGGGAAATATTTGCTACCGGCAGATAATTATATTTAACTGAGAAAAGGCGGCAGATGGTAAGATGGTTATAAACTCCCCATTACGTCCTTCTGTCCAGGAACTGTTCCTTCCATCACACGATTTTTTCAGGCCTCCAGAGCTTTTTTTTTTTTTTTCCAATTTGTTGATGCCAGTTACAGCATTTACTAACCTCTTCACTACTAGATATCCTTCCTAATTTGAATAAAATCGTCTTGTGATGGGTCGATTAAAACAATATATCACTGAACTGAAGAGATTAAAGCCCTCGAGACTGTGACGTCTTACAATATTTACCTGTCGTGAGATGTCAGGTATAAAAGGGCGGAGCGTGCTTAATTCTTTTGTTTGCTGCTGTTATTAGCGACGCCGAAGGCGTAGCTGCTGTGATCAGATCTATGTGCGATAAGTATTTTTGTATGTTAACGAAATATATTGTGAACTTTACATCCGATAAAAATCAAAGCTCACAAACACATTACAAGTATATGCTGGTGTTGAAAGAAGTGCTTCCATTTTGGAGCAGGTTGACTGAGTAGCAGGGTCAAGGTCAATGTAAAGGATATAGCGTTACTGCGTGAGTGCCTGATCAGATTTGGATCACACTTTACATACTCGTACACTGTGTGTGAGGATGCAAAGAAGTGATTCCATTTTGGTGCAAATCAATCAAAGGTCAAGGTTCCGTGCGACGTCGCTATTCTTTCTGAGCACTTAATTTTTTTTTTTTTTTTAATGACTGTCGTCACGCTCATACCGGAAACCTACATTGTAAATTTTCGCAGTTGTATTACTCATGCCCTGCCCCACTACTCATCACCATCCCCACCCATCCCACCCATTAATGCTCATTCACAGCATGATCACTGCGTTCATCTCGCGATCACAATCAGCATGGTCATCAGTTCATCATGATCTACACCACAAACACCTACAACAATCAACCCCGCCTTAAACACAGTCCTCCCTTCTTAGCAATGCCATAACTACTCATCTTTACCATCATCCCAACCCACAACTCTCTTCCTTACCCAGATTACACAAGACCATCTCTCAATACCATAGCAAGGATGACGATGATGGTGACGATGATGATGATGATGATGATGATGATGATGATGAGGAGGAGGAGGAGGAGGAGGAGGAGCAGGAGGAGGAGGAAGAGGTGGATCAGAAGAAGGAGGAAGAAGAAAGGCGGAAGGGTCAAAGGAGGTGGAGGGGGGAAAGAAAAAGGAAAAAGAAACTGAATTTTAAAAAGTACAAAATCTAAGCACTATTTCTTACACTTTTCTGGGTAATGGAGGTGCTGTCGAATTTTACTGTGAATACAAAAAGACGATTTTTTTTTTTTAAGTGGAAACCCATAGAACCGGAATTTACACTGAAAATCACCACAGTATTATCATATTTATCACAAAACTAATCACATTATTAAATTTCATATCCCTCATCAGGTTACGCAAGAGCCTTTACAAACATTGCTATTACCAAAACACGCACACACACACACACACACACACACTCCACTCATACTGAACACCATCACCATATCTATCATAAAATTTTCTACCACCATAACGCACCACCACCACCGCCAACAACATACACCACTATCGCCATGCACGCTACTCATGTCACAAAGTACAACCGCCAAAATACTGTACACAACACCACCAATGCCATTACCTCACATCAATCATCAGGAACACCATCACCTTGTCTATTGCAGTGCCTACTTTCACCATCACACACACACACACACACACACACACACACACACACACACACACACCCGCACACACACACACACACACACACACACACACACGCCGATAATGGGCACTATCATCTTACCTATTGCAACACGTACTGTCACTATAACACTCACACACCACTATCACCACCACACCACACATCATAAACACCATCGTCTTGTAAAACAGCTACTATCTCTACCTACTATCATCAAACTACTCATCATAAGCAGTCACCTTATGTGAAGCAGGTGGTGACGACCATCATCTACTCACACGATGTTGTACTGCCTACTTCTTGCACCACCTTTTTAATTATTTTTCCGTGTCTGCCCTCATTTCATCCTATTTCTCCCATCCCTCTTGACACTTTCTAGTCCTAATATTTACACTTTAGGTGGCTGTAGATTTAGTGATGGGTCTAATGGTTTCCTTTAACCAAGGAAACCATTTACAACGCTGTGTGGTAATCATATAACCAAATAACGGCGTGATATAGAGCTTATTACGTGGTGCCCCTGTTAATTGGGTGGTGAGATGCAAAGGCGACTTCCACCCGGGACCAAGCAAACCCTCCTCCCTGCACCTAGGAGCTGTCTGTCGCAAGGGAACAGTGCTTCACTTCACGGGACGGCCTTGCAGGGAAGGTTGCTTGCCTCTGGTTGATGGGTGTGCTCGGCCAGACAGACAACAACAGCAACAACGTACTACCACTGCAATGCACGCCACCACCACACCATTCATCATGATCACCATCACCTTATGTCACACTGCGTACTATTTACCATTATTATTCCTCTCAGCATCGCCGCTGGACCTGCACATTAACTACCCCGCCGCATTCACCACAACATGCCACGAGTACTCTCATCACTTTCATAAACTGTGATTACTTTTTTTGTACTTTCAACACCACAGTGGCACCCAACGCACCACAACTACGACAAAAGGTCACTTAATACAGACTTCATGCTTTACATTTACTATTACATTATTCAGCACATTATTCTCACTGTCACATACTCGCTTTTAGCTCATCAACTCTACCCTATCAGCGTTGTCACTGCTTCATTAAATTACAAGCAAATGACCATATCAGTACCATCATATTTAAAAATACCATTATATACATCACAACCACAATTTAAAGACTATCACGACCACAGCTATCACGGTAGGCTACCATTACGTCTCTGATATTAACACTATCAACCACAACCACACCACTACAATCAGAACAATTGCAACCATGCTATAAACACTCAACTACCACCGTAAACACTACCACAACCACCACTATCAATACTACCACAACTACCACTATCAACACCACCACAATTACCACTATCAACACTAGCATAACCACCACAATCACAACGAACAGTTTCCACCAACAAGACCACAACTGTCACATTCTACACAACCACAACTACCATTATCACCGTTTCACAGGCAACCATCACTTTCACCATTGCCACAGTTACTACTCGCAACGCTCTCACAAACACCACTATCAGTACTACCACTCCCGACACCACCACAACTAACATAACCAACACTACCATAACTACCACTATCAACACTACCACGACCACCACTGCCAACACTTACAGTATCACCACTATCAACTCTGCCACCACCACAATCAATCAGAACTGCCACAAGAACCATCACCAACGCAAATACAACAATAGCTGTCACTACAAACACGGCTACCAACACAACCACAGTAACCACTCCCATCGTCACCACCACCACCAAAACCATTACTACAACCACAACAACCAATGCTATCGTCACAGCCACCACCACTACAACTACCAAAACTACCACAATCACCATCCATCATCACCATCACTACCATCACAGCCATCACCATCGCTACTCTCCCCTACACATCATATTTATACATCACATTCATTCCCACATCATGTAACATTCATATATCATTCATTGCTCAATCCAGCTTCTCATGTGCTTCCTGGGCTTGCAGAACTCGCGTACTACTGTATATCGTATATTTACCTCACGTACCATCTATACTGCATATAAAGCAAGTCAATCTTTGCGTTTCATAAAATATTCAGAATTAAGTACAGACATCAGAAAAGGATGTGCCAGTTCATAATGATGCAGAAAATAAAACCTCTCATTACGAGCATGGTTGTCATCAAAAACATCAGTTTTCTTTACAGTAAGACTCTTTATCTTACTGGGGATTGTCAAACGAGAATGGAAACCCTGGTCCAGTTTGTCCCTTCACATGCCACCCAGGTGTTGAGCAGAGAGGAGCCACTCATCCCCATCACAAATGGTGGTTTTAAGTTCCCACTCCTGCCATTTTCAGTCGCCTTTTACGACGGACTTAGAAGAAATGGTTAGTAGTAGTATATATCCACAATATGCAACAATACTCGTAACTAGACTACTATTTGAATTCCATTAGCACTTCGTCGCACAGGGCACTCCAGTATGGTCAGCTCGCCAATATCCCGACACTACCTACAGCTGCAGGTTGTGTCGTCTTTCCTTTGCTTGTTCATCATCTTAAGTCTCTTTATTTGTTTATATCTTTGCTCTTAATTCCTTCACTATTACAATGTCTTTTCCGTATTTATTTTTGTTACATTCAAATGATTTTATCTTGCTAATAAGAGAAGTCTCGTGGATGAAGAGGTTTTTGAGGCGATTCTTTCTATTCCCTTCAATACCGTATGTCTCATGTAATCCCCGTAAAACCGACTGGTTGCGGGAAATGAGTCAATGAATAAGAAAATAACTGAATAAATGAACAAAAATATGAATACATAAACACAGAAGTCCTAGGGGTGAAGGTATTATTCTTTCACTACTTTCTTCAGTTTTTTGCCGAGATCATAATCAAACACAACGTTCCGTTATCACCGCTGTCCTACCTAATGTCTTTCCCTGCTAAGGACCTCGTGAACCACCCAAAGCCACCTTACCCACCAAATGCAGCTCACACAATACAATATGCAATGGAAGATCCTGCTCAGGCCAAACCCAGTCATATCTTAACTCGAGGAATCATCTGAACAGTGAAGTATCGGGCCTAAAGCAGCGAGAGAAGAAAAATCCAGGAACATGGTATCTTTAAATTTCTGTCCACCTAAGAAAAAAAAAAGTGGGACGTGATCCAGGCACGCCGAATTCTTGAGAAGGTTTAATTCAGGAGAAGGAAACGTGTTATTATATCAGGCCGTACCTTGGCCCCAACACCGCGCCGGAGCTTTTAAATCAATCAGGGGAATTGTCGAAAATCATCTTTACCTTCGTCCATCCATCAATCCCCGCGAAAAATGGTGGGACGCCCAAGGAGAGTGAGAGAGGGAAAAAATCAAAATGCAACATCTATTCTTATCGTCACCTACTCTTTTCCTACACCCATTCGACCCCATCCTTGCCCCTTATATTTTCCTGCTAATCTCATCTCCTTCCCACCCATCACACACTCCTTCCCGTAACCAACTATTTCTTCACGCACACAACACCTACTATTACTCGACTTTTTCCTTTCATGTTCCCTAGTATATTGTTTTCTACTTAAGCTGTTCCTTTCTGAGGACATTTTCTATGTATAAGAAATATGTTAAGTTGTACAACATTATGGCAAGCCTTCTTCTATGCATCTATTTTTGTTCTTTTCTACTTTCCAGTCTATTAACAAAAATCTTATTATTCCTTCCCACTATTTTCTCTTTCTGTCTTAACATTTTCATGCCATCCAACACCCTTCCCACAATCCACACAATCTCACACCATCCCTTTCGTCTCCACCTATTACCCTTGCTATCAGGCCTCACCCACCCATTCCTCTCACACGACTGACCCATCCATCCATCCGCTATCCATCTACACTCCCCCTCTCCACCTCCACATGCTGCCCGAGCCTTAATGATTAAAGTAGAGAGCGGTGAAGGGCCCAGCTAGCGATACCCATCTTATGCCTCGTCCTCCCACCTCTGCCCTCCCTCTCCCTCGTCACCGCTGGCCATCCATCTCCCATCACCGCCTCTCAACACCCGCCTCCCTCCCACCACTCCTTTTTGCCGACATCTATCACTCGGTCCTTCTCCCTGACCTCTCTCTCTTTCCCCCTCCTTCTCACTGACCCCTACCTCCCTCTCTCTCTTCCTCCTTACCCTTTCAGCTCTAGGTAACCTCACTCATTTCTCTCTAGACAGTATGACCCTCATCTTGAGAGAATAAGTTCACGTATTTCTCATTAGATACTATGACCTCTTCTTATTTCTACCTCTCCATGAACCCTCCATCTTTCCTTCCATGTAACTCACAGCTCTCCCTCCGTCAATACCTCTCTCTCTCTCTCTCTCTCTCTCTCTCTCTCTCTCTCTCTCT
>JAGKTI010010137.1:0-29174 GCA_018397915.1 Birgus latro
TGTTGGTGGACCATACTATATGAACCGACCAGGGCCGCCCTTAGCCAGTATTCTCCCTGGAACCACCACCACCATCCGTGCCCGAAGAATAACCTGGATCCCCTCTCACGGACGACACAACCACGTCCGGAACACGCATCACCTGCTACAAATCCTGCAGCAGATGCACCGCCCTTCCATCCTCCACGTCGCCTACGCTCACCACCTGCAGCCCAACACTACCACCCACCACTGGACCACCTTCCTGTGCCCCCTTACGCCCTTCCACCAAACGCACAACACCAACGTGTATCACCTCCAGTTACGGGGTCACGACTTCTTCACAGGGGAGAGTGGTGGAATACATGAGTTAGGGGTAAGGGCTGCAGACGACACTAACACCCTCAGCACCCCCCAAGGACTACCGGGGTTCCGCTGCTGACACTGAGCGGCTTGGGACAGGAACGGCGCACCTGTATCTCTCTCTCCGTTGTCCCTCTTACTCCCAGTCGACGTCCCGGGAAGGTAGCAGTCACCGGCGCCTAGTCTCCTGCCGAAATTCCACTCGCCAGGTAAGGGGTGGAGTTTGCTCTTGCAACTCCACGCAACGCCGAGGTATTGGCCATCGTCATACCGGGAAAGGGGCAGAACTGGTCACTCCCCAGTTGCATCCCCACGACACCAGTCACAAGCCATGTTGGTCGGGTCAGACTGGCCACCACTCATCCACTACCTGCAGTCGTTCTCCCCAGAGTAGCGCTGCAGGACCGGCCATTAGCCGTGCTGGGTATGAGGCAGGACCGGCCATCGTCCGTCCCTCTGCTACTGGTGCTCTCTGGTCTACAGTACAGGTCACTAGCCATACCAGAGTTATAGTCCCCTGTAGGACCATGATGTTGGCCCCTAGCCGCATTGAGCCAGAGGCAGAGCAGGCTATCGTCCGCTTTTCTCTTACAGGTGACTCTCACTCCCCTTACAGAGACAGGATAGAACGAGCTGTGTCTCGCGCTAGCCCTGAGTTCCAGCGGGGCAGAGGAACTGCCGTGCCTGCCACTAGCCGTACGGGGAAGGCAGAGTTGGCCACAGTCCACTCCTCACCCTCTGTTCCCAGGATATCTCCCGATGGGGATGTCCCTTGCCTGGCCCACCCTGTTTCCTGTGGCCGGACGGGATGCACCTCCTCCCCTGCAGAGGGAGTGACTGGGGAAGACCCTTTCCCGAAGCCTTGGCGAGGCCTTACCCGAGACCTTAGTTCCCTTCAGCTCCGCCATTGTGAGCAACAGCCGAGGTAGAGCTCCAGCAGGCGTAGCAACTGGCGTTGGGCCCTGTTGACCACTCCTCCAGCCCGAGGTTCCTGTGAGGCGTACCTGACGGCGACGCCGCCCTCCACCCATTGCCGCAGTCCAGCCATCCCGGGTTTCAGTAGCCTGGGTCCTCAGACACCCCAGGAGCCGCCCCGAACACCAGGGCGCGACTTGGTGGGACCTCTCCGGGCCCATCCCAGACCTGGCGTCAGGCCTGCCTCTTGGCTTTCTTCGGACCGAGCCCCTAGCCCCGCACCTCCGTATGGGGCCATGTGAAGGGCATGTCTCTCTGCCCACCCTCCTGACAGAGGGTTCAACCCTCGGCCCACCAGTGATGGTGAAGACGGACTCTAACAGTGTGCGCCTCTTAGACCCAGATATATGTATACGGTCATATGAGTAATGCGAGTGATTCATTACAATGTGTTCTCGTGATTAAGTGACCAGAAAAGCCCAGAGTATAAGATTGGACGAGCCCGCTAGTGATCTTGGTCTACGGTATATTACGAACGGAGCCCCTTGCGCCCCCAATTGTGTAATGTCACTCATTCTCCCCCCCAGTGAATGAAACACCACGGTGACCAAACAGGAAAACTATATTGTATCGATCATGCCATCCCCTTGATTTTTATTTCTCTTCCTCCTCAGTGTAAAGGCACGCCAGTGTTCATGAAGCTGCCCACACAGTGTCCTTTGGAAACGACACCTACAAAGTGATCATGCCACCCCTTGTTTATTAAGTCTCCCCCTCCCCAGTGTACAGGCACGTTAGCCACCGTGTCTATCCGCCTTCGAGTGTTATTGCCAACCAGATTTGTATCTATCGACATAATGTTAACGTAATTGAACCCTTGTATCAGTGTCGTCCAATGCTATACTATATTGGGAAATTGTAACAAGTGTATATCTGTGTCCAAAGTATAAGTGTAATAGAAGTGCCATAAATACTGGGTGTATTCTACCATACTTTCCCTAAGCCGGTATAGAGACAGATTGTAATTCAGCAAAACCTTGTGCTAACCCATCTCCTGCCAACCCAGAATCTATTGTATCTGGTGTTGTAATGTTTGTCTCTGGGAAGATATTTGTAATACATGTGTGTAACAGTTCACTGCCTTATTTTTGTGACCAGTCCTTTCCTTAGAAATGCTGACCCGGTCTTGAATAAGAACCTGCTGTGAGTCTGCGTATTTGACGGGACGAGAAGTCACCCCTCAGAAACGCGACAGGTAATAAGTTTTCCTCTCGCCTACGTGCATAAGGGACGAGTAGTCGACCCTCAAATACGTGACATAACAAATATTACATTATTTTTCCTCTTTTCCTTTTCCTCCCATTCTTCAAACATCTCTTCCATTTTCTTTGTCATGTTCTCTTCAAAGTCCTCCTTGAATTTGACCCATTTCCCTGTTATCAATCTTTCCCACTACTCCACTTGCTCTCAGTTTAATTTTCTCTAATTCTTCTTTCAGAGTATTCTCATCATCTACTGCCTCATTCCTTTCTTCCTTCCTGTTCAGAACCTTCTCAAATTGTATTATCTGTCTCTTTGTGTTATGATACGTATTTGAGGGTCGACTACTCGTCCCTTAGACACGTAGGTGAGAGGTGAGATGTTCACCTGTCGCGTTTCTGGGGGTTGACTTCTCGTCCCGTCAAACTCGCAGACTTACAGTGGGTTCTTTTTCAAGAGCGGGTCAGCATTTCTAGGGAGAGGACTGGCCACAAAAACACAGCAGTAAACTTTACACACATGTATTACAAATATCT
Source organism: Birgus latro (assembly GCA_018397915.1). Taxonomy (NCBI): domain Eukaryota; kingdom Metazoa; phylum Arthropoda; class Malacostraca; order Decapoda; family Coenobitidae; genus Birgus; species Birgus latro. The sequence goes on from JAGKTI010010137.1 coordinate 3,054, forward strand.
TCCCAGAGACAAATATGACAACACGAGTCAATAGATTCTAGGTTGGCCGGGGATTTTTTTTTTTTTTTTTGGAGATATTTGTCCCACAAAACTGTGGGACATGGGCAAACTGAGAGCCCGTCAGTGGGGTGTTAGCTGATTAATAGAAAGGGGGGAAGACAGGGCCTGGGGAATGCCCAGTACACACGCCCTGTTTTCTGCTGGCTTTGTGGTGTGTGTCGGCCGGGGATGGGTTAGCACAAGGTTCTACTGAATCATAATCTGTCTCTCTATCGGCTTAGGGAAAGTATGGTAGTATAAACCCAGTAATTATGGCACTTCTATTACACTGATATCCCAGACACAGAAAATACACTTGTTACAATTTACCACAGTCGTATAGCACTGGATGGCAACGATACACTGGTTAAACTACATCATACATGATAGATACAAATGTGGTTGTCGGTCTATCGTGAAAAGAGACGCGCCACACTGTCAAACACTGAGAGGGGAGGGGAAACTGTGGTATTTCTATACTCAGGTAAATACTCACAGGTAAATTGATACACGGTGGTCAAGAGTGTCTTTACACTGGGGCGGGATATGAATAATAGAACCAAGGGGCGGCACGATCACTTCTGTTATTGTAATTTCTATAAGAATACTATGTCAGCTGGTTCACTGAGGATTGGCGTGACTTCACACTGGGGAGGGCGAGTAGTGATAGACAAAGGGCGGCACGATCACTGGAATATGATTTCCCGTTCTGAGCACTATTTGGATCAGTTCACTAGGGGAGGGAAAGTGACACAACACAGCTTGAGTGCACTGGGCTCCGTTTGCAATACACCTATACCGAGATCACTAGGTGGCTCGTCCAATCTTATACACCGGGGTTTCCTGGTCACTATCACTGAGATAATACACTGAGAGAGATCACTCGCATTGCATGTACGGCCGAATATATTCACTGGTCTAAGAGGCACACACTGTTTGAGTCCTTCTTGTTTCACTTGTGGGCTGAGTAATGGTCCCTCCGTCAGGAGGGTAAGGAGAGGCTCGTCCTTCAAGGAGCCCCACACACAGTGGTGCGGGGCTGGGGGCTGGGGCCGAGGAGAGCCAAAAAGCGGGCCTGACACTGGCTCCCTGGAGTGCCAGGTGAGGCCCCACCGACAGGTAAGTCACGCCCTGGAGTTCTGGGCGGGTCCCGGGGTGTCTGGGAACCAGGGGTACTTGAACCTGGGGTGGCTGGACTGCTTCAACTGCTGGAGGGTGGCGTCGCCGTCAGGGCCGCCTCACGGGAACCTCGGGCTGGGGGAGTCACCGAGAGGACCTGGTACTGGCTGCTCTGCCCACAGGAACTCTGCCTCGGCTTCTGCTGCTGCTGCTGCTGCCCGCGTAGGTGGGGTTGAAGGGAACCAAGGCCTTGGGTAAGGCCTTCCCACGGTTCTGGGAAAGGGTCTACCCCAGTCTTGCCCCCTGCAGGGGAGGGAGCGCGTCCTGCCCGGCCACAGGAAACAGGGTGGGCCAGGCAAGGGACTTCCCCGTCAGGAGCTATCCCAGGAAAAGAGGGTGAGGAGTGGACTGTGGCCAACTTTGCCTCCCCCGTGCGACTTATGGCTGGCACGTCGGTTCCTGTGTCCTGATGGACCCCAGGGAAAACACGAGTCGAGGCTTGCTCTACCCTGTCTCCACGAAGGGCTTCCCCATCAGGAGCTATTCTAGGAGCAGAGGGTGAGGAACGGACTGTGGCCAGCTCTGCCTCCCCCGTGTGACTTATGGCCGGCACAGCGGTTCCTCTGTCCCATCGAACCCCAGGGAAAACACGGGTCATAGCTTGCTCTACCCTGTCTCTGTGAGGGGAAGGAGAATCTCCTGTAGGAAAGGAGCGGACTATGGCCGACTCCTCCCCATACCCGACGTGGCTATTGGCCGACGTTGCGGTCCTACAGGAGACAGCAGGGATGGTACCGCTAGTGGCCCACACTGTAGGGCTGCGGGAGATAGTAACAGAGGGACGGACGTTGCCCGGTCCTGTTTCATACCCAGCACAACTAGTGGCTGGTGCTGCGGCGCTACTCTTGGGGGATCGACTTTAGGTCACGGACTGCTTCTGGCCTGTCCCACCCAACCGATACGACTTACGGCCCGCATCGCAGCCCTGTAGCGGGATGGCAACTGGAGAATGGACTGTGGCCGGTTCTGCCCCTTTCCCGGTATGACAATGGCCGATACTGCGGCGTTGCATGGAGTTGCCTAGACAACTCTACCTCTTACCTGGCGAGTGGAATTTCGGCTGGAGACTTGGCGCCGTTGACTGTTACCTTCCCATGGCATCAGCTGGAAGCAAGATGGGTGTCGGGGAGAGATACAGGTGAGAGTTCCTGCTCCGAGCTGCCAGGTGTAGGCAGCGGACTCCCGGTAGTCCTTTGGGGGCTGGGGGTGTCAGCATCGTCTGCAGTGGGGTCAATGTCGTCTGCAGCCCTTACCCCTAACTCCTGCATTACACTTTGCCTCATTGTTTTCCCTCTTTAACCTCCTCTAGCTCGGCCCTCATGTTCTCATTCTCTTGCAGTATTTTCTTTGCATCTGCTATGCTTTTTCTTACCTTCTGTTTGCATGCTTTACAGAGCCACATCAGTTCTTTATCTTCTTCCAGCACCTTTGCCATACCTTTTCCTACATTTTCACAGTGCGTATGGAACCAGTAGCCACATTCATCGCATTGTACCCCTTCATCTTTCTGGTGACTTTTCGTGCAATGTTTACATACGTACTTCCCCTTGTTTTTTCTCTCTTCTTCCTCGCAGTGCCGGCATTTTCCTTCCTGATTCAGATTTCCCTGGAATCCGCACTCTTTGTTGCCGTTTCTTCTCTTGGCACCTCTTTCCTCTGCGTCCTCCATATTTTCCATAATTCACAAAAAACCTCCACACATACACACACGTGTGTCTTCATACCGCCATAACCAGCTCCATCCCTCCACCTCATCCTCGGTCTCCTCCTCCCTCTCCCTCCCTCCACTTCACCCATATACACCCTCTTAGTCAGTCATTCATTCTATCAGGACTCTAAAATATCATAAATAAGAGCTAGGACCATAGAGGCTGAGTCAGGCTCGTAGACTAGGAAACAACACTTCATTTCCTTTCTCACCAAGGGCAGGAAACAGCTTCGCAATCTATCACCTTGGGAAGCTGACTAGAGGAGAACATACATACATACATACATGGACATATACAAGCTTCAAGAAGTTCGATGCATGACCAGTCCACGTGACATTCACCTCCTACACAAGAAAGGAGGGAATATAGCTCAGATTTGGGAGTGAAATGCATGAGTCAGAAATCACGGCGGGGCATCTCACGGCCGCAGACAACAGTGACACCCCCAGCCTACAAAGGACCACCGGGAGTGCACGGCCAACACCGAGCGGTTCTGGGCAGGACCAGCTCACCTGTCCGAGTCCCTGCACCCCTCTTGCTCCCAACCGACGCTGCACCAGGTGAGCAGGAAAAGCTCCCTAGACCTTGGTGGAAGCCATCCTCGCCAGGCTAGGGGCCGAGTTGCCACCACAACTCCGAGCAACACCAGGGTGCAGACCATCGTCCGTACCAGGTCTGAGGCAGAACAGGCCATTGTCCGTTCCTCAGTTGCCACCCCCCTGCAGGGCCGCGACACAGGCCATCATCCATGTCGGGTTGAGGCAGAGCAGGCCATCGTCCGCTCCTCACCTGCAGTCTCCCCCAAGAGTAGCTCCACAACACAGGCCATCGACCGTGTCAGGTACAAGGCAGGGAAGGCCATCGTCCACCCCTTTGCTGCTTCCTCCTGTAGGACTGCAACACAGGCCATCATCCATGTCGGGCGTGAGACAGAGCAGGCCATCGTCCGCTCCTTGTCTACAGGAGACCCCAATTCCCCTTCAAGAGGCAGGGTACAGCAAGCCCAGACTCGTGTTTTCCCTGCAGCCCGACGAGGCAGAGGAACCGCTGTGCAGGCCATAGTCCGCAATGGGGGAAGTTGGGCAGGCCATCTTCCTCTCCTCACCTGTCTCTAGGGCGTCTCCTGTAGAGGAGGTCCCTTGCCTGGCCCACCCTGTTTCCTGCGGTCAGGCGGGACGCACTCCCTCTCCCACAGGATGTGAGTCTGGGGGAGACCCCATACTGGAGGAATGCTGGCAAGGCCCTATCCAGGGCCTTGGCTCCCTCCAGCCCGCCCCTTCAGTGTAGCCCTCGAGTCGGAGGTCCCAGCAGAAGGGTCGCCACCGACATTCCCAGAACGAGGTTGCTGAGAGGTGACCCTGTTGGCGACTCCTCCCTCCAGCAGTTGCCATAGTCCTCCTCAGATGGCGACCCCAGGCTTGAGGGAACCTGGCCCCCAGACACCCCGGGGCCTACCCAGGACTCCAGGATGAGACTTGCCTGTAGCGGGAAAGCCGCCCGGCACTCCCCAGAGCTGGTGCCAGGCCCACTTGCTCTCTCTCTTTGGCACCAGCCCCGAGCCCCACACTCCCTGTCGGGGCTCCAGGAAGGGCGAGCCTCCCGCTACACCACCAGCCAGAGAGGCCTGGAGACGATGAGAACACCCATCACTCAGTGGCAATGAAAGTGTTAAGTGAGGTGAACTGAATACAGACTAGTGTAATTCACGAGGTCGTTACTGTGATGCGGAGGTGCTCTCTACCTAAATGAATTGGCCAAAGTAACATTTCTAGTGTTCCGCAGTGTGTAGAAATGGACGAGCCACAGTGTGGTGTATACAGAGACTGGCGTAAATCATTGAGAATGATAGTGTTGCCCCTTGAATATTATCTACTTAATATCTCCCATCCCCAATGATATTATACGTAACTAAGGTAATCTAGAGGTGTGCCTAGAACACCAGCCGATATGCCAGCCCATGCGTGCATACAGAGACTTGTGTAAATCATTGGTAATAACAGTGTTGCCCCTTGAATATTATTTACTTAACCTCTCCCCTCCCCAGTGAATTACTACTAAATAAGACTATCTAGAAGTGAGGCTAGAACATCAGCCGATTCGCCAGCCTGAATGTGTTCCCTAGTGGTGAAATAGTAAAGTCTATCCCCCCCCTCTGTGACACCGAGACCCCATCCCCTCACGCACGCCGCCGTGCGAGTGACGAAAATAATATGTAATTCAGTGTACTGTAATATCACAGTGCCGACCAGTGCTATAATACTGTTGTGTGTGAAGGCCATTATATTCGTACTTATCATATATTCCAGTGTCATATTAGTGCCGTGAATACTGTGTTCATACTACCATACTTTTCCCATGGAAGGCAGAAAGACATATAGATTTTGTGTAAGCTTGCCTATGGCCAATGATCACTTGACCTATTTCCCTTGTAGTGGTTCAATGTAATACTTGTATCTGGGATTATACTTTGGAATATATGTTTATATGTTTGGTTACTGCCGTGTTTTTGTGTCCTGCCCCCTCTCTGGCATGCTGATCTGGTCTTGATAAAGAACCCCACTGTAAGCCTACGTACTAAAGGAACGAGAAGTCGGCCCTCAGAAACGTGGCAAGTTGAGCCTCTACCACTCGCATACTTATCTGAGGGGCAAGTAGTTGAACCTCAAAAACGTAGCATAACACTGGTGGTTAGCAGTGGTTCTTGATTCGGTCAGTAGGTAAAGGAGGACAAGGAATTTTCCAAAATGGCAGCCAAACCCCACGTACCACTACCAAAGTTCAACCCAGAGCAATCTGACATTACCCACCTACTTTGGGTTTATGGTCAAGCCATTACTAGACATTGGCTTCGACAATGACAAACAAAAAATTGCGGTCACTCTGCCCCACCAGGGAAAAGCGGTAGCAAATATCGCACCTAAAGCCGTCCCCGATATCACATGGCCTAGTTTCCTGAAAATTGTGATGGAGGCCATCACCCCTTCACTAGAAGCAGTTGTAGCCATATCACAACTGAACTCCCTGACATATGACGGTAGCCTGGACAATATAATGATCCAGGCAAGGCAGCTCGTCACTGCCCCATACCCGGACGCCGATGCAGAAACCTGGGACCAGCACCTATTCAATACCCTTCTGAGGATACTTCAGGGCACGGTAAAAGAACACTTTACCATACACGACCCATCAGGAGACCTGGACCTAGATATTTAGTTAATTCGACACCTCCTTGCAGCACGGTCCACCATACAACACATCAGGGTCGTGAGTAAATTCCCCACCAGACCACCCCCACCTCCCCTTAAACAACAACCATCCTCACCTCAAACCATCCCTGCACCCACTCCCACCATCCCCAGGGCCCATCCCACAAAGAAGCGGCCTCCCCAAAAAAAACAAGACCTGATCACCATTAACCCGTGGGAGTTTTCCGTGTGTAGTAACCACTGTTACTTACACGACATCCGTGAACAGCTGAAAGCATTGCGAAGGAAGGCCAACCCACAAGGGCGCCGCCACATATCGGCCGTCAAAGAGGGCACCGCCAGCCCGGACCCTCCCCCACCAACAACCTCGACCCTGACGCAGAGGAAGGCAGTGAACTCTCTGAGGAGGTGTTCGATATGGCACTGGATTTTAGGCCCACCTCCGCACCCTTCCATTGTGGTGGGGGCCACCTCACAGAAGTATCGCCCCTCAGTCTACGATAAAATGAGGCTGAATGGGGTCAAGACAAGGCTACTGGTGGACATGGGAGCTGCCTGATCATGCCTTTATTCTCACTTTTACTCCCGCCATAAGTCGGCCTTTGGCCCCCTTCTCCCCACTTCAGCCCACCTCGTTGACACAGGGAAAGGCCCCTTGCCTATCCGTGGGGAAACACGGGCCTTAAAAACTGACACTCACCAATAAGTATCAGCCCAGCACCGATTCATCATATCTGACTTCTCATGCCGTGCCTACGACGGTTATCTGGGCCTGGATCTCCTCCATAAGGTCCATACGAGCATTGACTGATACGGGAGGCGTCTCCACTTCCGACAATGTCCAGGCCCGCCTCAACCTCTCCGCACGTGCAAGACTCCCCCCCCCTTTCCCACCCCACCATTGCCCCAAAGCCCTGCGCCTCCTCCGCCGGCCAACTCGACCTTCCCCGCTACCGTCGCCTCCACCCTCACCATCCCTCCCCAGAACGAGGCTTGGCTCCCTCTTAACAAACCCTTTGGGACTTCCACCCTCTTCTCCCCGAACCTGCCAGCTGGGTCCCTCTCCTCCTGTCTGATGTCACCCACCTTCCCCCCTCCTCACTCGGGGCAGTGAAAGTCGCCAACCTAGCCACCACCCCACTTACTCTACAGAAAGGGTTAATCATTGGCGACCTAGAAGAAGCCGAGCCTTGTGACGCGCCCCCCCCTCCACCCTTTCCCCCTCCCTTTCCCCCTGTCCAATCACCTCTCCTCACACCAAGCCGAGACTCTCCACAAACTCCTGGATTTTCAAGACTTATTCATGGCGGGACCTTCAGATATAGGCCACACTGCCAACCTCTCCCATGAGATCCATACCACCAGCCCCCCATTTGGCAACCATCTTGCAGGAAAATTCCCCACCAATGCGCAGAGGAGGACCGGCAGGTTCAGTACATGCTTGATGCCGGCATTATCTCACCCTCCACCAGCCCGTGGTCTTCGCCCATTGTATTGGTGAAGAAAAAGGACGGCACACTCAGATTCTGCGTCGATTACCGCCGCCTAAATGACGCAACTACCAAAGATGTCACCCCCCTCCCCAGGATTGACGACTCTCCAGACTTGCTCCACAGATCCACCTGGTTTTCCACTTTAGACCTACAATCTGGCTATTGGCAGGTTCCCGTGCACCCAAAATACCAGGGTAAAACTGCCTTCTCCACCAGTAACGGCAAACACTGCCAGTTCAATGTCCTCCCCTTCGGACTGTGCAACGCCCCGGCCACCTTCTCCCACCTAAAGGAATCTGTCCTCAGCAGTCTCACCTGGGAGGTCTGCCTGGCCTACCTAGTCGACGTCATTGTCTTCAGCCGGACTCGGGCTGACCACCTCCACCGCCTCAAACAATTTTTCAACCGCATACGCCTTCCTAGGACACATTATTTCCAGAGAAGGCATCTCACCCGACCCAGACAATCTGTGAGCCATCGCAGACCTACCCTTACCCCAGGACGTTCACCAGGTCTGCGCCTTCCTGGGGATCACCTATTACCGGCGCTTCGTGAAAGGATTCACGAACATCGCCAAACCCCTCCAAGATCTTACCAAAAGGGAGAGCCATTCGTATGGAATGACGAACGAGTAGCGGCCTTCAGCACCTTAAAGGACAAACTCATCTTGTCCCCAAAAGTTGCCATCCCCAGTTACGACTTACTGTTCCGGCTATATACCGACGTCTCACTAGTGGCTATTGGCGCCATCCTTTCACAAGTACAAGAGGGACGCGAACACGTCATAGCTTGTGCCAGCTCCACCCTCAACCAGGCAGAACGTAACTACGCGGCTACTAAGAGGGAGTGCCTCAGAATCATCTGGGCACTACTTCAGGGATTACTGCTCGTGCACCCGGGTCACCATAATAACTGACCACAAACCCCTCCAATGGCTCTGGCAGTCCACCACCCAAAATGACCAGCTCATCCGCTGGCTGGAGACCTTAGAAGAATTTAACTACGAGATTGCCTATCATCCAGGAAAACTGCACACTAACGCAGATGCCCTATCTCACCTTCCAATTCAATCGCTCTGCCACCAGCCCGACCTAATCCAATGCTGGCAAGTAAAAGATCGCCCCCCTTGGATCCCCCAACATCTCTTCACAAAGTTACATCACCAAGGGGACCAACTGTTCACCCCATCTGGCCATATAGTACTGGATCCCAGCTCAGCCCTGGATGCCCTCACTCACTTGCACTCTGATAACGAGATCCACCTGGGCATCAAGAAACTCACCCAAGTATTTCCAGACATTTACTGGGCTCTCAGCACTACTGCCCTTGCCCAGCAAGTCACCCAAGCCTGCCAGGCGAAAGATATTACTCGCACCGCCAACCCATCAGGAAAGATAACCACCCACAAGCCTTGGCAACCACTATCCGCCGACTTCGTTGGTCCCCTACCCCTAAATCCGCCTATAAATACATCATTGCTTTCGTCGACATGTATTCCAAATTCCTTATTGCTTGCCCTGCCAAGGAACACAGCTCAGTTACCATAGCAGATGCCATTGTTCGCCATGTCTTCCCATATTTTGGCATAACTCAAGCCATCCACTCAGACAATGCCCCAGAATTTAAAGGGCGCATAAGTGAAGAATTATCCACCATATTTGGATACAACATCTCCCACGCCTCTCCCTACTGGCCCCAAGGAAATGGAGTGTGCGAGAGGAGCCATAGAACTCTCCTAAACCAAATCCAAACGAGGATTCAAGAAACACAAGATGAGGATTGGCCCACCCATGTGAAAATCATCCAGTGGGGCATGAACACCTGCTCACGCGACGACGGCATCACCCCCCACGAGCGGGTTGTCGGCAAGACGCCACTCCTCCTACCACTGCGATAACACCTCCAACCCCCCCTCCCAACCCCCAGCCTACAACCCACTACAACACCTCAAAAGTCAGCTGTACCACCTCCAGCCCCATCAGGACATCCAGCCAGATCTCCCACCCCACAACCCCTACAAACCAGGAGACAAAGTTGTGATCGCCCAACTTCCCACCCCCAACAAAAATATCTCCCCATGGTTCACAGCACCATTTACCGTCATCAGTATCAGGTCACTGTGGATTACAGCAACACCTCCAGGACCACGTGCACCCACACAAAGCGCCCTCACTCTCGCCACCTCAGACTCCCACCTCTCGTCCCACCCCGCTTCCCGGAACCAGCCACCACATGGCACCTGAACCCTTCCCCTATTTTTCCTCCCCCTCCACCTCTCCACCTCCCTTGGCCACCCCATCCCCACCCCTAAGCACCCCCCAGCCACTGTCACCCACATACACCTCACCACCCACGACATGCCGCACCACCACGTTGCCACCTCAAGCGCCTACCACCGGCTCACCTCCCTCACCCGTGCTGACTACACAGCCGCCCACCATTTCATCCACACCGTGTGCCTCCCCATTGCACTGCACAGAAGCAGCCTCCTCACGCCCGTGCACATCTCAAACCCCCTCCACGTCACACAAAGACACAACCTCATTCCCTCCTTCTGCCGCCCGCACCTCACCACCACAGACTCCGCCTCCCCCCGTTCGCTCGCCCCATTCCCCCTCCCCACCAACCCAAGTTTTAACCACCACCACCATCACCCACTCCTGGCACGTCTCACGCCCACCTGCACGATGAACCTCCACTCCTACACCCACCACCTCACCCTCCACCAGCAATCCACCCACACCAACACCCAACACTACCCCTATTACCCTAACCATCCATCAAGCCAAATGGAAAACTCCACTCCGCCAAAATCTCAGGGGATAGACACCCGCTCCATGACCACCTGGCCATAAGAGACGACCTCCCATACCCCTGGCAACCATTCTGCCTAGCGTCACAACCACAACCACCATGCACATTCAATGAGTGACCTGGCTTCCGCACCATGGATGACACCACACCCAACACCGGGGAACCCAACACATATAACGACTCCTCCACAACTTTCACCGCTCCTCAACACTGAGAGTAGCATACGCCCCTGTCAGGGGAAATTTATGTAATTCAAAAGGAAAATGTGATATTTCAAAAGATAATGTGATATTGTATAATTGGGGTATACAATATATATAGCTATGTGTGCTGAGAATGACTATCGAGTCATTTACTACAAGAGAATAGACTCGTGAAATCAAGTAGCGATTTTACTTTATGCTGGCTTACTTCGCCAATTCTCTAGAGTCGAGAATTTATAGACTTTCTCAACGGTACACAGCAGAGACTAGACGCTCAAGTAGGCTGTAATATTGTACCGTTGGCCTCTGAGAAAGTTAGTTTCTCCCATTAACATTCGAAAATGATAATAATAAAGATAAACAGGATCTTGGCTGAGCCAAACTCCTACCTAGCAAAACGGATTTAAGGATTAATGCCAAAAGCTGGCCTAAGTACCAGTCGTGATTTAATATAAAGAGTTGTGCTAACGTGGAGTAGCAAAACTGTATTAAATAAGTGGGAAAATTAAACACGACTGTTACATTTATCAAAGCTCAAAAAACGATCTGTAAATTTATTGAATACAAGGAAATAAATTTACGTTACATGACTCCAATTCAAATCAAAGAAAGGGAAATGCACTCACTCAAACAGACAAACAGCTAAATATCTCAAAAACTTAAGCCTAGGAAAACAAGAAAATACTAATCGGTATAGATGAGACCGAGCTGCTGTGACGATCACCAAAAGGTGGGAGCTTTCAGGATACACGCCAATACAAGCTGAGATCTGAAATTGCTAAGAAATCACTCAAGCCTTACGCAAGGCGAACTGCAACGCACCGTGTCTACAGTCAGACTAACTCTGTTTCTGAGTACACGGCATGAAAAGCATGTGAAAGGGTGTGGCCGGAGTAATGGCCCAGAGCGGGAGCGATAATTCAGAAATTATCGCTCAGAGGAATGCACCGCCCGCACATAAAAACAATCACTCGCGAAAGAATGATGAAAGTTTTGACAACTTGATGCGAATATATGTAAGCGAGCGGACGGTTTGAGAGAACGAGTGAAATATCGTACATTTCATAATAATTCGTTCCTCCTGCAAAATCACTCAATGTCACAATTTACTTTACATCATTTTACGATGTAGAAAATTCGTGACAGCCCCCGACCACCACCCAACCTGACCACCCTCCACTGGACGGCGTTCCTCCAACACCTCACGCCCGTCCACGAGACCAGCAACACTGACACCTACCACCTCCAGCCACAGGGACGTGACTCCTCCCTGGAAGAGGGTGGTGAAATGCATGAGTCAGAAATCACAGCAGGGAATCTCATGGCCGCGGATGATAACGACACCCCCAGCCTAAGAAGGACCACCAGGGGTGCGCGGCCAGCACCTAGCGGTTCCAGGCAGGACCAGCTCACCTGTCTGAGTCCCCTGCACCCCACTTGCTCCCAACCAACACTGCACCATGTGAGCAGGAAAAGCCACCTAGACCTCGGTGGAAGCCATCCTTGCCAGGGTAGGGGCGGAGTTGCCACCGCAACTCCGAGCAATGCTGTGGTGCAGGCCATCGTCCATACAAGGTCTGAGGCAGAACAGGCCATCGTCCATTCCCCAGTTGCCACCTCCCAGCAGGGCCATGAGACAGGCCATCGTCCATGTCGGGTTGAGGCTGAGCAGGCCATTGTCTGCTCCTTGTCTGCAGTCTCCCTCAAGAGTAGCACCGCGACACAGGACATCGTCTGTGTAGGCCATGAGGCAGTGCAGGCCATTGTCTGCTCCTTGCCTAAAGGAGGCCCCCTTTCCCCTTCAGGAGGCAGGGTACAGGGAGCCCAGACTCGTGTTTTCCCTGCAGTCCGATGGGGCAGAGGGACTGCCGTGCAGGCCATTGTCCACACGGGGGAGGTTGAGTAGGCCATCGTCCACACGGGAGAGGTTGAGCAGGCCATCGTCCACACGGGGGAGGTTGAGCAGGCCATCGTCCGCTCCTCACCCTCTGTCTCTAGGGCGTCTCCTGTAGAGGAGGTCCATTGCCTGGCCCACCCTGTTTCCTGCGGCTGTGTGGGACGCACTCCCTCTCCCACAGGAGATGAGTCCGAAGGAGACCCCCTACTGGAGAAGCGAGGGCAAGGCCCTATCCAGGGCTTTGGCTCCCTCCAGCCCGCCCCTCCAGTGCAGCTCTCGAGACGGAGGTCCCAGCAGAAGGGTAGCCACCGACGTCCCCAGACGACGACTCCCCCAGTCCGAGGTTGCCGAGAGGTGACGCTGTTGGCAACTCCTCCCTCAAGCACTTGCCGTAGTCCTCCTCAGACGGCGACCCCAGGTTCAAGGAAACCTGGCCCACAGACACCCCAGATCCTACCCAGTACTCAAGGGTGAGACCTGCCTGTAGCATGGAAGCTGCCTGGCACTCCTCAAAGCCAGTACCAGGCCCGCTTGCTTTCTTTCTGTGGCCCCTGCCCTGAGCCCCACACTCCCTGTTGGGGCTCCAGGAAGGGTGAGCCTTCCACTCCACCACCAGCCGGAGAGGCCCGGAGATGATGACAATACCCACCACTCAGTGGCAGTGAAATTGTTAAGTGTGGTGAACTGAATACAGACTAGTGTGAATTCACAAAACCGTTACTGTGATGCGGAAATGCTCTCTACCTAAGTGAATTGGCCAAAGTAACATTCTAGTGTTTCGCAGTGTGTAGAACTGGACGAGCTGCAATGTGGTGTGTACAGAGATTGGTGTAAATCATTGAGAATAACAGTGTCGCCCCTTGAATATTATCTACTTAATATCTCCCCTCCCCAGTGATATTATACCTAACTAAGGCAATCTAGAAGTGTGGCTAGAACACCAGCTGATACGCCAGCGCATGTGAGCATACAGAGACTTGTGTAAATCATTGGTAATAGCAGTGTCGCCCCTTGAATATTATTTACTTAACCTCTCCCCTCCCCAGTGACATTACACCTAAATAAGACGATTTAGAATTGCGGCTAGAACATCAGCCAATACGCCAGCCTGTGTCTGTTCCCTAGTGGTGAAATATTAAAGTCCACCCCCCCTGTGACACCTTGCGAGTGATGAGAATAATATGTAATTCAGTGTATTGTAATATCACAGTTCTGTCCAGTGCTATAAGACTGTTGTGTGTGAAGACCATTATATTCATACCTACCATATATCCCAGTGTCATATTAGTGCCCTGAATACTGTGTTCATGCTACCATAATTTTCCCATGGCAGGTAGAGAGACATCTAGATTTTGTGCTAGCTTGTCTATTGCCAATGACCATCTGACCTATTTCCCTTGTAGTGTTTCAATATAATATTTGTATCTGGGATTATACTTTGGAATATATGTAGTAGTAGCAGTAGTTGTTCCCTAGGCAGTCTGGCCGAACAGCCCCGAGTCCCTAAGGAAGGCCATGGCCGAGACCGGGCTTTCCCACAGAGCTCTCAAGGAGTGTATGTTGTGTTGTTGGCATAGGTGATTGTGTGCAATGCAGTCTTCCATGATGTGCTTAATAGTATGGGGTGCTGTGTTACATCCTGAACAGGCGTCAGCGACAGAGTCATCCAGCCTCTTCTGATGAGTTAAGAGGGCTGGATGATGCCCACATCTCAGCCTGCCCAGGTGGACCCTGTCCTCACGGGGGAGATAGCGTTCGGAAGGATGGATCTCAGGAGGCCGTGCATGCAGCTGTGTGTTGAATTTGAGTGACTGAATGGAACGGCGAGTGATTTGAGTATGAATATGCTTCTGGAAGCTGGTCTGAGGCGGGCAGGGGGGAAGAGATGATAGTATTTGTGTAAGATATCGTGTGCTGGGTGTTGTTTTGATGTTCCTTGGTATGTGTGGTGCTGCCATGTAGTGTAGTGGATGTTGTGGGTTTGTGGAGGCTGCAGCGAGAATTTGGGTGCCTCACATGTCTGGATGATCCTTGACTTTGAGGACATTGGTTTCTTGGTGTAGGTGGTCAGTAGGTGTAGTAGCTGTGCTGCCTGTGATTATTTTTAGGGCCTTGTTATATGGTCTGAAGAGTGTTATGGTGTGTTTTTTGTGAGGTTAGGAGCCCAAGCAGGGCTTGCATAATTCATCATTGAACGTATATATTGTTTATGTAATGTGGTGCTTGTTTCTTTGTTGTGTCAAAATGTTGTATAGGCAAGTGACTTCAAGGCATTGAGTCTAGGTGTTAATTTATTTTTGATGTTTGTGATGTGTTGTTTAAATGACATTGGTATATTGTATGTTACACCAAGGATTTTGTGTGTGTGTGTGTGTGTGGTAGGGAAGTGTTGTCTATGGTGAGGTGCGGAATGCGACTGTGTTCTGCTGTCCTGTTTGTGAGAAGGGTCATTGTTGATTTGGCTGAGGCTATTTTGAGTCTGTTTGTGGTGAACCATTCGTGTAGTGTGTGGAGGTAAGGTTGGAGGATGAGTGCGGCTGTTTGCGTTTTGGTGTGTGCATGTAAGTGTTATGTCGTCTGCATAGGAAGCTATGTGTATTTGTTGTGTGTGGGGTGTGGGTATGTCATGCATGTATAGGTTGAAGAGTGTAGGAGACAAGACAGAACCTTGGGGGACGCCATTTGTGAAGTTTCTGATGTTCGAAGACTGACCAGCAAATGTTACATGTGCACATCTGCCTGGTAAGTAGTTTGCCATCTTTTTGTGTTATTGGGCATGTTTGTGTTGAATATTTTGTTTGTGAGGTTGTGGCGGGGATGGAATCAAAAGCTTTGCTAATGTCTAGTGTGACAAGGAGTGTACTGTGTGGTGGTCTAGCTGAATCATGCCATCAAAAACTCTCTGTGTAAGGTCTGTAAGAAGAGTGTTTGTGGACTGTAGTGGTCTAAAACCATGTTGTGATGCCATGCTTCCAGATGTTGGGTATTATGTTGTGTGAGTAGCTGTAGTTTGATATGTTGGTGAGTGGTTGTATGCCTTGTGGTCCAATGTGTTTAAGGTGCATGTAGATTATGTTGTCTGGTCCACAGGCAGATGAGTGCTTGAGGTTGCTGATGATGTTCTTCGTCTGGTTTAAGTGAAAGGTGCGAGGTTTGGGTCTGTGGGGAACTGTCTCTTATGCTGGATGATACGTCGGTCGTCACGATGGGGGTTTAGTTGGCTGACATGTGAAAAGTGATTGCTTGTTGTTTGTTTGAAGGTATGGTGTCTGTTGTTGTGATGGCAGCGTGTGATTGTGTAGTGTTGCTGTTGGAGAGTGCGATGCTGTTTAGTGTTTTGTAGAGTTTGCTAGTGTTTTGTGATCAAGTGTTTGGAGATAATTATTCCAATTTAGTGTTTGCTGTTCGATATTTTATTGTTTATTTGAGTGCTGAGTTCTTGTATTTGTTGTATGGTGTCATGCGTATGTGGTCTTCGGGAGTGTCATAGTGTGTCCCGTTGTCTGATGAGGCCTTGAATTTCTGGTGTGAAATTGGGGTTGTCATTTTCTGTTGCCTCTAGGGATGTGGTTTTTGTCTGCGTTTTGTATAATTGTGTTGAAAGTGTGCACAGCAGTGTTGATGTTTGTGATGGATGTACTGTTTAATGTTTCAAAGTGTTTTTCTGTTTCAGTTGTGAAGCCCTCCCAGTTGGCTCTCTTATAATTAGTGTGTGTGTGTCAGTGGCCAGCTGGGGTGATTCTGGTTTTGGTAGTGATGATGATCGGGAGGTGGTCAGAGCCGAGGGCTCTGACCACTCTCGAGGAAGTTGTGGGGGCGAGGTTTGGGGAACAGAATGTGATGTCTGGGGATGATGGGAGGAAGAGGGCCTGGTGTGGGATATGGGTATGATGACTGGGATGATTGAGTATGAAAAGATGATCTGTCTGGGTCTGTAGTGCCAGTCCTCTCTCTGTCTGTGTCAGGGTTGTCGACATGCCAGGTCGACGCCTTGGCGTTGAAATCACCACCCAGGATGATGTTGGGTATGTTAGTGATGTGGTGTATTTGTGGAGAGTAATTGTGTGGTACTGTGGGGGATGATTGGGGGGAATGTATATGTTGGCGATTGTTGTGTGTGATTTGTTACCAGCGCTTATTTTAATTGATTGTATTTCTGTAGTAGTGTCATGTGGGGGGAGAAGTGTCTTTGTGTGTGCACTGGTATCTGAAAAGTTGACGGATTTGTGTACAGTACTAGGGTGACGAGTCTGTCGCCACCGCCGTCGGCCCGGTCTTGTCTGATGGTGGTGAAATTATGAAATGTAGGTGTTTTTTGTGTTGTGCATAGTTTTCTTTCTTGTACGATGGCAATGTGTATGTTGTGTTGTTTGATGAATTGTGTGAGTTCTTGTTTTTTTTGTGTTTATGCCATCTATGTTTAGTTGGAGAATGTTTATGTTATGTGTGCAGTGTGTGTTGGGTTCTGCAGCACGGAGGGGATATGGTAGTGAGGGTGGAGGGTAGGAGAAGGTTGTGGTGGAGGTAAGAGTTGGGGTGGATTAGTTTGGGGTGGGAAAGGAGGGGTTAGGGGATTGGATGGTGGGTTAGGTTGAGGAGGTGTGGGGGAAGTAGGAGTAGGGTTGGTGAGGGTGGGGGGAAGGAACATAAGGAGCAGGTCCAGGTGTTTGTGTAGTCTTTTTTGGATACAAGTGTTGTGCATGTGTAATGGGTCCAGTTCTTGCAAGAATTGCACTGAACTGAACCCTTTGTCTGTCGACTTGACGTAATAGGGTTGAGCATGTTGGACATGTGTATTTGTTGGGGATTCCTGGAGTGATCTCAATGTCCCCGGTGAGAAGAAGTTGTCGAGAAATGACCGCCGGGGAGTCATTTCTTGGTGTAGAAAAAACCGTGTTGTTGTGTGTGATGTGTAGAGAGATGTGATACTTGCCCGGGCGACCGAAGCCACTCCCAGGTTCTCGGGCCCCGTGAGGGGCCGGAGGGGGGGGGTTGCGGTGGTTTGGCCCTCATGCTGTCCTCCCCCTCTTCTTGACAGCTCTGGGGGGTAGACCCACGGAGAAGACGCCGCAGCTTCAGGTCATAGAATATATGTTTATATGTTTGGTTACTGCCGTGTTTTTGAGTCCTGTCCTCCCTCTGGCATGCTGACCCAGTCTTGAAAAAGAACCTTTAAAAGGGTGAGACAGAAATTATGGCGGGGCAACTCACGGCCGCAGACGACAGCGACGCCCCCAGCCTACGAAGGGCCACTGGGGGTGCACGGCCAAACCGAGCGGTTCAGGGTAGGAGCGGCTCACCTGTCCGAGTCCCCGGCGCCCCTCATGCTCCAAACTGACACTGCACCACATGAGCAGGAAGAGCCACCTAGGCCTTGGGGAAAGTCCTCCTCGCCAGGTTAGGGGCGGAGCTGCCACTACAACTCCAAGCAACGCCGTGGTACAGGTCATCATTCATACCAGGTCTGAGGTAGAAAGGGGCATCGTCCGATCCTCAGTTGCCAACCCCCTGCAGGGCCGCGACACAGGCCATTGTCCGTGTCGGGTTGAGGCAGAGCAGGCCATCGTCCGCTCCTCGCCTACAGGAGGCCCCCATTTCCCTTCAGGAGGCAGGGTACAGCGAGCCCAGACTCGTGTTCTCCCTGCAGTCCGATGGGGGAGAGGGACTGCCGTGCAGGCCACCGTCCACACGGGGAAGGTTGAGCAGGCCATCGTCCACTCCTCACCCTCTGTCTCTAGGGCGTCTCCTGTAGAGGAGGTCCCTTGCCTGCGGCCGGGAGGGACGTACTCCCTCTCCCACAGGAGGCGAGTCTGGGGAAGACCCCCTGCTGAAGGAGCATTGGCAAGGCTGTAGGCATATGTTATATCAGTATTATTTGTAACTATGGTATTTAACTTTATAGCTATAGTAACAATATGTAAAACAGGCAGTTATGTCTGAGTTCTCCAGGAAGAGTTAGAGAACACAACCACTTACCCAGACTAATCAAGAATGCCAAACACCCCTGATCATGTGCCGGAAACGTGGCCAACACACACACAGACACGCACATGTACGCCCACACGCTTTAGCCGGAAGCTAGAGGGAGATATAAGTCCGATATCACATGTAGGAAGGTTAGACAGTGAGGGAGACAGAGTGGGACAGAGTAGGACAGGAGAGAACAAGAGTTAAACAAGGAGAGAGCAATGAGGAGTAGGAGAGTGAGAGTAAAGCAAGAGGACAGCAGATAGCACAAACTGCTACTACCCATAGGCTTACGGGTCATGCCAAGCTCTTTACTTTTATTCAAGTAACTGTCTCATAATAAACTCCATCGACCCAAATCTGCCTGTTTCATCATCCCGCTTAAAATACGAAGAGAATAACGGAACAGAGAAAGCCTACACTGGTATCTCCTACACACCTCACCAAATATCCTCTCCTAGCGACTCTCATCGACAAACAAAATAACCCTCTCTATAGAATTACACTCCTCGGCTACGTCTACTTACAAGGCCCTATCCGGGGCCTTGGCTTCCTCCAGCCCGCCCCTCCAGTACTGCCCTCAGGACGGAGGTCCCAGCAGAAGGGTCGCCACCTACGTATCCAGCCAGTGATGCCCCCAGCCCAAGCATGCCGAGAGGTGACCCTGTCAGTGAGTCCTCCCTCCAGCAGTTGCCGCAGTCCCTCCCCGACTGTGACCCCAGGTTCGAGGGAATCTGGCCCCCAGACACCCTGGGGCCTACCCAGGACCCCAGGTCGAGGCCTGCCTGTAGTAGGGATGCAGGCCAGCACTCCCTGGAGCCAGCGCCAGGCCAACCTGCTCTCCTTCTTTGGCCCCAGTCCCGAGCCCCACACTCCCTGTCGGGGCTCCAGGAAGGGCGAGCCTCCCACTACACCACCAGCTGGAGAGGCCCAGAGACGACCAAAACGTCCACCACTCAGTGATAGTGAAAGTGTTTAGTGTGGCTGACCAAATACAGACCAGTATAAATTCACAAGGCCATTACTGTGACGCAAAGTGCTGTCTACTTAAGTGAATTGGCCAAAGTAACATTACCGTGTTCCGCAGTACGTAGGACTGGATGAGCCACAGTGTGTGTGTGTATTCAGAGACTTGTATAAATCATTTGAAGCACTGTGCAGCCCTTGAATATTATCTACTTTTAATATCTCCCCTTCCCTGTAATATTATACTAGAAAGTGCTTCTACTGAAACTTGTGAGAATTATCGGAAATAACAGTGCTGCCCCTTGCATATCACGTGCTTAATCTCTCCCCTTACCAGTGACAGTGCACCTAAATAAAAACCAGAAGTGCAGCTAGAACATCAGCCTGTGTGTTCCCTAGTGCTGAAATAGTAAAGTCCACCCCCCCCCGTGACACCGAGACCCAGTCCCCTCGCGCGAGTGCCACCCTGTGAGTGATGAGAATAACATGTAACTCAGTATATTGTAATATCATAGTGCCGTCCAGTGCTAAAATACTGTTGGTACAAAAGCCATTGTATTCACACTTATCAGATATCCCAGTGTCATATAAGTGCCGAGAATACTGTGTTCATAGTACCATACCTTCTCCATGGCAGGTGGAGAGACATCTAACTTTTGTGTGCACTGGAACCTGCCAATAGCGAGATTGGAGGTCCAAGGTGGAAAACCAGGTGGATCCATGGAGCGAGTCTAGAGAGTTGTCAATCCTGGGGAGGGGGGTGGCACCTTTGGTAGTTACGTCGTTGAGGCGGCGGTAATCGACACAGAATCTGAGGGTGCCATCTTTTTTCTTCACTAATACAATGGGTGAAGACCACGGGCTGGTGGAGGGTGAGATTATGCCGGCATTAAGCATGTCCTGGACCTGCTAGTCTTCCTCTGTGCATTGGTGGGGATTTTTCCGGCGAGATTGTTGCCAGATCAGTCTGACAGGGGCTTGGGTCGCTGGGGGTCAAGGGAAAGAGCTAGGACTCCAGACACCAGGGGTTCTTGCCGGGCCTCCTCCAACTGCTGGTCGAGGGGGAGGGTGTCCCTGTGGGGAGAGAGAGTGAGGGCACTTGCCGTGACCCTTTCCTTTTGTGGAGCAGCAAGGTGGCCGTCTCCTAGGTGCAGTGGGGTGGCCGTCACCTTTCCTCCTTTTGTGGAGTTAGAGCAAGGGCAGCTAGTGTCCATCTCCTCCCAGTGTGCGGCTAGGTGGCTGTCACCCAGTGTGAGCAAGTGCGGCGAGGTGGCCGTCATTTGACCTTTTGTGGAGTTGTAGTGAGGGCGGTTGGTGTCAATCACCTAGCCGTGTGCGCTAGGTGGCCATCACCCAGTGTGCATAAGCACGGCAAGATGGCTGTCACTATACCTCCTTTTGAGGAGTTAGAGCGAGGACGGCTAGGGGCCATGTCATCCCTGTGTGCGGCTAGGTGGGTGTCACCCGGTGTGAGTGAGTGCGGTGAGGTGGCCATCACTATACCTCCTTTTGTGGAGTTGGAGCGAGGGCAGCAGGTGTCCATCACCTCCCCGTGTGCGGCTAGCTGGCCGTAACCTGGTGTGAGTGAGGTGAGGTGGCCGTCACTATACCTCCTTTTGTGGAGTTGGAGCGAGGGCAGCAGGTGTCCATCACCTCCCCGTGTGCGGCTAGCTGGCCGTAACCTGGTGTGAGTGAATGCGGCAAGGTGGCAGTCACTCCACCTCCTTTTGTGGAGTTATAGCGAGGGCGGCAAGTGTCCGTCACCTCCCCGTGTGCAGCTAGGTGGCCATCACCCTGTGTGAGGATGTGTGGCAAGGTGGCCGTCGCCCTGTGTGAGGACGTGTGGCAAGATGGCCGTCACTCTACCTCCTTTTGTGGAGTTATAGCTAGGGCGGCGAGGTGGCTGTCTCCTTCCTGCATGCGGCAAGGTGGCCATCACACGGTATGGCTGAGGGAGGGATGCAGCAAGTGGGCGGCTAGTGGTCGACTCCGGAATGCTGTCTGGGGCTATAGGAGTTCCCCCAGCCTGAACCTATTGGTGGCTGGTAAGGTGGAGGTGTAATTTGCCCGGACTGCTACCTGCACGGTGAGTTACCTGAGCATGAGAGGGGCGCATGGGAGAGGTACAGGTGCGCCCGTCCTGTCTGGAGCGCGCGCTGCTCACTTCCACTCCCTGGATATCTCCTCCTGGGGTGATTACTTTGCCCAGGTAAGGTTGAAGGGGAGCTTCGGTATTCTGGATTTTGAGGGGAGCTTCGGTATTCTGCATTTCAGGTACAATATGGTAATTTTTTTGTTAAAGGTTTTTTCGTTCATTAGGAAGGTCAAACAGCAAATTGTGAAAAAAATACAGCAAATAGTATGGTTGGACTCAACCTACTTCGACAGAATGTGAGTGGTTGATTTCACTTGGACAAATCCCGAGTCAAAAGAGTGCAAACGGTTGGATTTCTCTTGGACGAATCCTGAGTCGAAAGAATGTGAGCGGTTGTATTCTTCACCGGGCCCCCATGTATGAAAGGGTTAACAGTGTAAGCACAAGGATTAGTTGTATGGAAGAGGTCAAGTATGTTGGAGTTCTCTCCAAGGCAGTCAGGGATACGGGTAGGGTGCTGTACAAGTTGCTCTAGGAGTAGGCTTGTTCACCAGGTGGACGTAATACACGTGTAAGGTTGGTCAGCCTGAGTTTTTATGCCCTGTTTCTCTAGTTGCATGCTCTAGACCCGGTCTTGAAGGGAACCCCAGACCAGTGCTTGTGTACAGAGAACAAAGAGTTGAGCTGTGAACACGCGCATAATGCTGGTGGCTAGCGGTGGTTCTTGACCCGGCCGGAGAGCAACAGGAACAAGGGAAATCTAACAATATGGTGGCCAAACTGCACGTACAATTGTCAAAGTACGACCCCGAACAATGCGACATAAACACATACATGCGCATGATCAAACCACTACTTGACATTGGATTCGACAACAAGGAAAAAATAGCAGTTACTCTACCACAACTGGGAAAAGCAGCATCCAGCATCGCCACGAAGATCGTCCCAGAGCTGACATGGGCGCATTTCATGCAAATCTTGACCGAAGCAGTCACGTCATCCCTAGGGAGAGTCGTTGCCTTATCCCAGCTCGACACCCTCACCTATGACAGCAACCTGGATGATACACTCATCCAGGCCAGGCGACTCGTCACCGCTTACCTGGAGGCCAATGCAGCCACCCTGGAACAACACATTTTCAACACGCTGTTGAGGATCCTCACCAGCACCATACGAGAACACTTCATATCCCACACCAAGCCCTCTTCCTCCCATCATCCCCAAACATCACCTTCTGCTCCCCAAACCTCACCCCCACAACATCCTCAAGAGTGGTCAGAACCCTTGGCTCTGACCACCTCCCAGTCATCATCACTACCAAAACCAGAATCACCCCAGCTGGCCACAGACAAATATACACTAATTATAAGAGAGCCAACTGGGAGGCCTTCACAACTGAAACAGACAACACTTTGAAACATTAAACAGTACACCCATCACAAACGTCAACACTGCTGTGCACAATTTCAGTACAATTATATAAAACACATCCCTAGAGGCAACACATCCCTAGAGGCAACAGAAAAGACACAACCCCAACTTCACACCAGAAATTCAAGGCCTCATCAGACAACGGGCAACTCCCCAACACCCAATACACATGATACTGTACAACAAATACAAGAACTCAACACTCAAATAATAAAATATCAGAAAGCAAACACTAAATTGGAATAATTATCTCCAAACACTTTATCACAAAACAAACACCAGCAAACTCAACAAAACACTAAACAGCATCGCACTCTCCAACAGCAACACTACACAATCACACGCTGCCATCACAACAACAGACACCATACCTTCAAACAAACAACAAGCAAACACTCTCATCAATCACTTTTCACATGTCAGCCATCTAAACCCCCATCACGATGACCGACGTATCATCCGACGTAAAGGACAGTTCCCCACATACCCAGAACTTCGCACCTTTTACTTACAACCAGACGAAGCACATCGTTAA
This sequence comes from Birgus latro, assembly GCA_018397915.1. Lineage (NCBI taxonomy): Eukaryota > Metazoa > Arthropoda > Malacostraca > Decapoda > Coenobitidae > Birgus > Birgus latro. Next base: position 26,588 of record JAGKTI010010137.1, read on the forward strand.
CAACCTTAAGCACTCATCTGCCTGTGGACCAGGCAACATAAGCAACATACACCTTAAACACCTTGGACCACAAGGCATACAAGCACTCACCAATATATCAAACGACAGATACTCACACAACATAATACCCAACATCTAGAAGCATGGCATTATCATCACTATCCCCAAACCCAACAAAGACCCCACGTTATCTTCCTCACACCGCCTCATCACACTTCTCTGCACCCCCTCCAAAGTCACTGAAAGACTGGTACTACAACTAGTTACACCTCACACTCCCCTAGCCCCATCACAGCATGGTTTTAGGCCATTACACTCCACGAACACTCTTCTTACAGACCTTACACAGAGAGTTTTTGATGGCATGAATTCAGCTAGACCACCACAAGGTACACTCCTTGTCACACTAGACATTAGCAAAGTTTTTGATTCCATACTCGCCACAACCTCACAAACAAAATATTCAACACAAACATGCACAATAACACAAAAAGATGGCTGGCAGACTACTTACCAGTCAGATGTGCACATGTAACATTTGCCGGTCAGTCTTCGAACATCAGAAACTTCACAAATGGCGTCCCCCAAGGATCTGTTTTGTCCCCTACACTATTTAACCCATACATGCACGACATTACCACACCCCACACACCACAGATACACATAGCTTCCTATACAGATGACACAACACTTACATGCGGTAGCTCGATCGGTAGAGAGTTGGCTTGCAGTCCCGTGGGACCCAGGTTCGAATCCTCGCTGAGGCAGGGAACAGTTTAAGGATTTGAATTTCATTAAATCAGGCTTTACTGATCTACCAGAAGACCCGCCGACATGTCGTAAAAATAACCCCGCTAATACCAATACACCAGTCCTGTATGAGACAGCCCTAGCATGTATTCAATATGGACGGTGGGTGTTAGCGCCGAAGTGGTGACATGTAGTATGTAGGAGGACGGCTGGGCCTTGATTGCAGGCTGTAAAGCCTATGCCCATAAAAAAAAAAAACATGTACACACCAAAACGCAAACACAGCCGCACACATCCTCCAATCTTACCTCAACACACTACACGAATGGTTCACCACAAACAGGCTCAAAATAGCCCCAGCCAAATCTACAGTGACCCTTCTCACAAACTGGACAATAGAACACAGTCACATTCCACACCTCACCATAAACAACACTCCCTTACCACACACACACACACACACACACACCGCTCGCTGGCGCAGTGGTAGCGTTCTCGCTTGCCATCTGGTAGACAGGAGTTCGCGCCTCGCTCAGGTTGCAGAAAGTTTCACTGACGAAGTGGGTGGTTACTGTCCCCCTTGAGCAAGGGGATGGGTGTGTACGTGTGTGAAGGTCACAGCCTTGCCCACAGATCGGACTATATGAGCTCTCAGCTCCCTTCTGGGAGGGTAAAAGCTGACGATCACTACCATTAAGTGATCCTGACCGACCCGGTGAGTTACACAACACACACACACACACACACACACACACACAAAATCCTAGGTGTAACATACAATACACCAATGTCATTTAAACAACAGATCACAGACATCAAAAATGATTAACACCAAGACTTTGTTGTGTCCCATGCAGCATTTGGACCCAACAAAGATACCACCACCACAGTATTCAAACAATATATACGTTCAGTGATGAAATATCCAAGCCCTGCTTGGGCTCCTATCCTCACTAAAACACATTATAACACTCTTCAGACCATAAAAAACAAGGCTCTAAAAATAATCACAGGCTGCACAGCTACTACACCTACAGACCACCTACACCAAGAAACCAAAGTCCTCAAAGTCAAGAATCATCTAGGCATGAGAGGCACCCAAATGCTCGCTGCAGCCTCCACAAACCCACAACATCCACTACACTACATGGCAGCACATCCACACACACACACACACCAAGGAACATCAAAACAACACCCAGCACACGATATCATACACATATATTGTCATCTCTCCCCCACTGCCTGCCTCACACCAGCTTGCAGAAGCATATCCATACTCAGATCACTTGCCATTCCATTCAGTCACTTAAAGACAACACACAGCTGCATGCACGACCTCCTGAAATCCATCCTTCTGAATTCTATCTCCCTCGTGAGGACAGGGTCCACCTGGCCAGGCTGAGATGTGGGCATCATCCAGCCCTCTTAAGTTATCAGAAGAGGCTGATTGACTCCATCACTGACGCCTGTCCAGGATGTAACACAGCACCCCATACTATTAAACACATTATGGAAGACTGCATTGCATGCAATCACCTATGCCAACAACACAACATACACTCCTTGAGAGCTCTGTGGGAAAGCCCGGTCTCGGCCATGGCCTTCCTTAAGGACTCGGGGCTGTTTGGCCAGACTGCGTAGGGAATGTTACGCCACGTATTTGTGGATCGACTTCTCGTCCCTTGTACACGTAGGCGAGAGGTGAACTTATTACCTGCTGCGTTTCCGAGGGGCGACTTCTCGTCCCATCAAATACGCAGACTCACAGCAGGTTCTTATTCAAGACAGGGTCGGCATTTCTAAGGAAAGAACTGGGCAGAAAAACAAGGCAGTG
>JAGKTI010010138.1:0-10833 GCA_018397915.1 Birgus latro
CAACAAAGTACGTAATATGGCCTTTCATGCATACACTGCCTACCTTCACGCACAGTACCTGATACATGTCTTGATTTAGCGATTAATTTAGTCTTAAACATCCACGTCGCTGGGAGATGAGCAGTCAAATCACAATCTCGAAACAGTCCCACTCACGAAATCACATTCAACCAGCTTCGTGAATGAGTGGTTGCTTGAAACGCTGTCCCCTTCGGCATCCCTCCCCGCGGGTTTGTGATACGGAAGACGAGGGGAAGAGTGAGGGGACAAGTATGAATGAGAAGCAGGTGAGGAAGGAAAGAGAAATTATAGGTCTGAAAGGAGGAAAAAACAAAGTAAGAGAGAAGTGATAGGGACGCGAGTGAAGGGACAAGAGGGGGAGTATAAATATATACGAAAGAAACCAAACAACAACAAACTTAGTCCTCTCGAAGCCGTTTGTAACAGAGTAAGGTATCCTTTGGGTTGTAAAGGTGGCAAAGAAGAATGGGGAACAGAGAGAGGATAGATGAGAAGTGTGGGAGATATAATATAAGGAAGCACGCACACGCACAGAGTAAGGGCAAAAGGAACACGATCTTAGGACGAAGTCAGCGGGGCACCCTTATCATGCTAACAAATGGCGACCAGAGTGTGTGCTTACTCTCCCATTAACGTCACTCGCCGGGTTTGTTCAATTAACCCCACCGTCACGCTCTCGGCTCATACACTTGACGTAACAATGCACGACAAGCCATAATGATTCGGCCCAATGATGCTAAACTGAATAAAAAATAACTGGCAATTTGTGGAAAAAAAGTTGTGGTTGTATATCATGCATGGTTTTAAAATGTTGTATATCATGCATTGTTTTAAAATGTGGTACAGTACATTACTCTCCTGTAGTTTTATACTGTTCATGAACATAAAAGGTCCGGCTGGGGAATTCTATTTCTGAAACTACGTATTTTTTTTTAAATCAAAGTTCCGGCATGTGTTTATGTGTTTACAATGTTGTCCAGACCACCAAAGATATTCCAAAAAATAATTCTTTTACAGCAAGTCGTACTTCTGAGTTTATTACCTTTAGGCGCTTTTAATTATCCAACCCACATTAATAATAATCGTGCACTTTCTCCACTTGTGCATCCTCACGTAGCGAGCTTGCCCGAGAAATATTTTGGCTTTATAACTTAGTCTGCATCATATTTCCCCGAGTATGTTCCGGTGTGAGCCATGATGCTGAAAGTTTTAAAGGCAGGAGTACATAATTAAGAGCAAGCCATGATATCTCGCTTACTATGTTGTTACTCTTGCTGGTATAATCTGTAAACAGGTATTCGTCAGTGTTACTTTTATCTATAATTAAAAAATATTCTATTTTAGTAACAGAGATTTCCCTCGTCAGGCGTTGGCCAGAATAAAATCCTACATGTTACTGACCTGTGAAAAGTTTAATGTAAGTATTGCTTCCATCTTATCATAATCACTATCTACGTTAATTCGAGATTATCTCATTATTGAAGTAGGTAATAACATTTTCTTGCATTGTTAACTGAAGTGTTTGAAGATCTGGTAATGGTAGTGGTATTATGATTAGCAATAGTAAGAACAGAAAATGAGTAATGATAACCCAGTCAGTACTTGATATATTGCGCCAATCATGGCACACTAGTGACCGTAGCGTGACGAACAAGTGTTAGCAGTGGAGCAGTTAATCTTAGCAATAGCAACAGCCGTAAAAGCCCTAATGACAGTACCAGCAGTGGCAGCAAATACCCCCTAGTCAACATTCCCTACTATATCCCCATATCAACACACCCATATGGGCACAATTCTTATAGGTCATAATACCTGCCAGTGCTCTTGCCGCCCCACCCCGCCAGGCCTTGGCGCGGAGGTAAAAGATGCAGCGGCTCATCAGGGGTCGCTTTGTCAACATCATCACAGTGGTGGCGGTTCTGGGTTGATGGAATGATGATGGAACGAGGGGTGGCTGGGTGAGGGTGAGGGTGAGAGTTTATCTTCGCTGCCAGGATGGATGGGGGTGGGAAATATTGGCTTAAGGTGAGTGTACTTGAATGGAAGGGTCAGGCTTTTTTTTTAATCTGTGCATGCAATAAAATCTCATCTCACCATGCAGACACGTAAGTTTAACTGTATCACTAACGAAGTAAAGGTCGTGTTTTGGGCAATAGTAAGGAGGGCACACGAAGCTTTCCATTGGGACACGGATCGAGGACGAGCAAGGCGAATCCAACCCTCTAGGACTCGGAGAATCCATGAGACGCATATAAGTAAAGGTTTCTTTGGTAGAGTTCCCGGTAATATTGTTGGGCTCCTTGTCTACCATCCCTGTAGCACAAAAGGAGAGTGAAGTGGGGACATAAGGCCATACCAAGCAGACTTACAATGTAGTTGCAGTCTCAGCTTGGGGTGGCAATCACTCGGGCAGAATCTATTGTCATAACACGGAGCTCTTAAAGGAGTGCTACTACTTTCGGTGCATGGTGGCGCTATCCACAAGAGGAAGTGTAACTCAGGGTGAAAGCATCTGAGGCAGTGTTTCTCGCCCATGTGGGACAATCTCAGTATTGCCGGTAAGATATTTTGATGTGAACTCGGGGAACCGTAAGGTGAGGTGGGGCGCAGTGTGCTGTTTCTTACAAAGGTCAGACAAGCAAAGTCATTATCATCACATAAAATAAAACAGGAAAAACTCACAGTGGCAACTGTCTAAGTAACTGGAGGCTATATGATGCAGCCTCCAGTTCTTCTTTGTTTTGGAAGAAAGAACAGAGAGGTGGGATTGCATGTGATTTTCACTTAGATATCCCTATCCTCGAGGGATTGAGTTCTTCCAAGGTGTAGCAGAGCAGAGGGGAGGAGAGAAGGAACAGGTACAAGGATCATGCGTGCACACGCAGCCACATGAGGTGCAGGGCAGCATTCAATCTTAACTCACCCTGCTAGGGCCTAGCCTGCTGACGGGTGAGGCAAATTTACTCCACTGTAAATATTCACCACAGGGTGAGAAGGTTGAGCGAAGGACCTAGGGTGAAGTGTATATGGTAGGGAAGAAATGACAAGAGATTAGAGGCGTGGTTTTTGCTTTGGTAGGTTTAGATAATGCTAATATTTCTTAAATGAAGTTTTTTTCCTTCGATGGAGCTTTTGGTTATTTTTTCTCTGACTTTTTCAGTTGGAGTTTTGACTTGGTGCAATAATATTTACTTTGGAGGTGCAATAATGGCATGTACTTTAAAGGCGCAATATCAATATCTGTTTTGGAGATGAAACAATAACATCTACTTTGAAGGTGCAATAACACCTACTTTAGAGGTACAATAACAGCATCTACGTTGGAGGTGCAATAACAACATCTACTTTGGAGGCAACATCTACTTTGGAGGTGCAATAACAGTATCTACGTTGGAGGTGCAATAACAGAATCTGCTTTGGAGGTTCAGTAACAACATCTACTTTGGAGCGACTTTGCTATTCACCTTCCAGAGAGGGGAGAGAGATGGAGGATGTAGGGAAGAATATATTCAATGAAATAAGAGGCTAACTAAATGCAGGTGAGTGACGCGGAGGGGGACAGGAGGGAGGGGAGGGGGAGACCAAAGATGAGATGAAGGGATGATAGGGTGGTTAGGTAGAGAGTATGATTTCAGGGTGGTGGGGGTTGGAGGGGGGGCAGTTAGATGGGAGAGGACAGGGTGACATAGGAGGCGATTTGCTTGCAGCCACCTCTTCCAGGACTGAGGCATATGGCTAAAAACAGAGGGAATGATTGAAATGCTGGTATTAGGGTCAGAAATAAAAAAGAAAAAAAGAAAGTAATATGAGAAAATGTAAACAAGTGTAAATTTTGTGGAAACCCAGAGTGTTCTATAGGTACGGCTGGGACGAAACGAATGGGAATGGAAAGAAGTGTAGACTGGAGAGACAAGAGTAGGGAGACGTGGTTACGGTTATGAGAGGGGAAAACTCGAAGATGAACCCTGCGATATAAAGCTGGAGATAAGTCGAACTTTTCACTTCCGGGAACGGCGAGGGTCAGAGAAGCTATTACGGGTGAAGGGGTCGGGGAAAACATTTTTGGTGTAAAATACAGGAATGGCTGGTGTTAGGGTAAAGGGAAGAAAAAATATGACATATGAAGTAGGAAGTTGAAATGAATGTCAGATCTGAGGGAATATGATAGGGGTGGAGAGATGCAAGGGTCAGTGATAGTTAAAGATAGGGTGTAAAGCGCAGAGGGAAAACGTAAGAAATGAAGTTAAATGTATATAAAATTTTAGCAGACGAAATTCTGGATGTGAGAAAGGCGGGAGTGCGAAGGCCAGACTGACATTAGCATACTCATAATGATTTATGTAAACCACTTCGGTCCTAGGACATTTTAAAAATTTCTGTTTTCCCCTTCTCCAGACGATTTTATGCATCTTAGGCTATGTTTATCGAACTGCAGGGATTGGATACAGCCTTCAATAACTGGACACTACTAAGGTCTTACTGCGCTTAAAATCGTCTGGAGTTAGCAGGAATAAAAACCTCCATTCTTGAACTGTATGGGTTAACGAAAATAAGCGAATCATGATGAAGGAAGAAGTAAAGAATTTCGTTGGCAGGGATCCTAATCTTCCTTTTAAAACTTGCTGAGGAGGTAATGAGAATGGAAATGTGTCACAAAAAATGGGGGGGGGGGGAAGAGGGATTGAGTAATGAGGGTCGGGCGAGAGGGAGGGGGAATGGGGAGTGGAGGAATGGGTAAGAGTGAGAAGTGAGGGGAATCCAGCAAAGACAGTGGGTGAGAGTGAGGAGTGGGAGGAGTGTGGCTAGGAAAGTGGACGAGCGTGAGGAATGAGGGGAGTGTGGCTATGAAAGGATGAGAGTGAGGAGTAAGAGGAGTGTGGCTAAGAGTGGATCGGTGTTTGGAGTGTGAAGCAGGCAGTACATGAGAGTGAAGGATGAGAGGTGTGCAAGGTTAACATAAGAGACTTTAATACCTCCATCACATGTCCCTCTGCCAGCACAGTGACATGGAACTATTGTAAGTGTCACATTTCCTTTACCTTCTCATTCATTTATTCAGTTATTAGTTTCACAAATATACCGACCCAAAACCTGCTCCTACGCACATTACCATTAAAGCCTCGCCCCGCAAATCTTTTACTTGGCACAAAAACCAGATTCTAGACATCCGCATACACCGAAAAGAATATATTTTTCTTCTCTTTTCTTACTTATAGCTCTTTGGGTTCGATGAGTTTCCTGTGGACTGAATAACCTAATCCTTCGTTCACCGGAGCATGCCACGACGTCGAGTATTCTGGTCTAAAGCTTGAATCGCAATATTTTCCAGCAATATTTTGTTTCTCAAGCTTCTGTATATCATAGTAAAAATAATAAGCAATGTAGGCAACTCGAAGCTAAAGACTTAATGTTCTCACTACAACAGACATTTCCTTAGCTGAATAACGTCGTCTGGAGTTGGCAAGGAAAAAAAAAAAAAGCAATCCTGTATGGGGTTAATGAATACTGTTCCAAACTTTTTCACTATACGACATCTTCCCTACGCTAAATAAAATCTTTGAAAATAAGACTAATAATACAATAAAATTTCATCACAGAGGCCAGAAAGAGATTTAAAAAAAAAATCACTTCATAGATCTTGAAAAATACACGGGAAATTTTACTGAAGAATCCTGAAAAACCAGAAACGCTTATTCTTCGCCTTATTTTCGTTTTTACTCCATTTTTAGGATACAAGGACGCTGCTGTAAACTTCGGCGGGTGTGGTCTGGGTGTGGTCTGGGTGTGGTGGGTGTATATTTGCCACCAATTATACTGAACTAAGGTGAGTTACGTTGTCTACACAGTGACCAGAGCCAAATTGGGGCAAACGGTGGGCATACTAGTGTTTGGGGATCAGGTGTGGGTTGGTTGTTTCTTCAGGTGCTTTAATTTCTTCTCTCTCTCTCTCTCTCTCTCTCTCTCTCTCTCTCTCTCTCTCTCTCGCTTGGCATATATATTTCTCGTCTGAGGGGTAGTTTTGGGTGAGAATGCGAATTTTTCTTCAGGTCCTTTACCTTCTCTCCTCCACACTGTTCGCATTTCTATTTCTCTCTCTCGCTCTTTTCCTCTCCTTCATCCTCATCCTCTCTACTTCATTATTTCACTCTATTATCCAAGAGTCCAGTTATAAATTCCCTCCACTCCTCAACGTCCATATCCCGTCTACAATCACCTCCCTTCCCGACAGCAACGAATCTCTACTCACATCTTCTAAGCCTGGAGCCTTTCATATCTCGAGTGTTTCCAAATATTTCTCCCTACTGATCTCTCCCATCACCCTCACTCTTCCTCCCTCCGATCCCTCCCACAAATCGAATATTACAGTACTGGCTCCACTTACCACATTCACCGGGCGATTGAAATATTCTCTCTATCTTTCCAATATCTCACCTCCTTCCATTTACATATATATACTCTACAATCCGACCCTCTTAATTCTTTAATACTTCCAATTTCATCGCTAACTCTCCGTACTCCTTTCTAAACAGCATATTTACTGGCTGTTTTCTCCTCATCTCTCTGCCACTTCTCGTTTCCTCTCTCCCGATTTTTCTCTCTTTATCGTTTTCCTCTTTTTAAACATACTCCTCCTCTTGGCCTGTCTCACTTGATCTTACTTCTTTTTGTTCCCCACTCACTCCTATGCACTGCTGCTCTCACTGCCTCACTCCACCATGCTGTCCCTCTCACTTGATTACCACTCCTCCGAACACACCTCTTTGGCTACCTCTAAGTTCTATACTTCCTACATTTTATTCCCTCCATCTAAGCTGTACCTGCCTAACTTTCTCTGTCACTATTTCACTAAGCTTCTTTCTGTTACCCCTCTACTTGCCACTTTTGTTCTGAGTCCTTCCCTTTCTACCTGGTTATTCTTTTTCTTCTACTGTCTGCCCACACCTCGACTCTATGACAGAACTACACAGCGGTCTGATCGTCCACTCCCCATTCCTGTAACAGCTCTTGGGTCTAATACCTGTCATCAATCACTCACTCACACTTCCTATGCCGTCACTGCTTTGAACTCCACCATTCTACCTTGTTGTCTCCAATCCACTCTCCATGTATACTTGTGTGTCAGTTTGTCCTACAAGATAGTAGCCTACTTGTAACGATCAACCCCCTTTCAGTACAAGTGTTCATCACAGCACTTCCCTTCTAACTCACTCCTGCTACTCCAGTACTATCTTTCACTAATACCCCTTCCAATATTTCGTTACCGACTTTTGCATCCGTATCCGGGTCTCACCAGATCTGGCCTAACCCCTTAGCCATAATGACTTTTTTTTCCTGCCTCCTGATGATTTTACTCAGTTTAAGGAAGACCTCTCGCAGCGCAGGAGTATATAAAAGGTATACTTAAAGCCTCCACTTGAAAATTCTCTCTAGACCCGAAAATAATAAAGCATCTGAAGAGTGCATGATTATAATATAAAATCAATATTTTAGTGATGGGGTTAATTCACCTCTGCAAGACCGTTCGTACTGAAGGGGGTAATCAAATAACTTAAGACGTCACTCCCACAGATCTTTTTCGTCATCCTGTCAGCTCATTCTGCATTCCATTATTCCATATTCTGCGCTACGACTGACGACGCCGACCTTTGACTTCTCTCATTAGCGCCAACTTCCTTCTCGTCGTAACACACATATGGAATCCCCTCCACGTACCCCCCATATCTTTCTACCCACCAACAACAGACTAAAGAAAAAGGGAAAAAAAAAATCAATGACTGACAGTTATTTCCGTAAGCACAAGTAGCAAAAGTCCTGGGTTGGAGGACAGGGAACGATAACACGTTCTGTTCGAATCCAAGGTGTTTTTGTACAATATAAACGCTGCCAGTGACGTATGGTGGTGTCCTAAGGCTTACATGATCTGAACTACGGTCGTTTACCCTAGAAGTATCGGGGAACCTAGTAGGGGTAATAAAGGATTAGCTATTTTTTCTGTTACTAAAATTTACTACTATGCTCATACAAGCAGCCTACATTTCTCTTCATTAACAACACGCAAAACAAAAGAAAAAAAACACACGAGACGACTGGATTTTCTTTTACGCAAGGTGAAGCCCGCAAACTGTTCCCTCCAAGAAAAAATCAAAACACGATAACAGAGAGCCAAATTCAAGATTACTGAAGTTAAGCAGACCAGAACAGTACTATCCATAATCAACGTACAACCGAAAAGATCAATAAAGAAGTGAAATACACAAGCCCGTTCAAAGATTAATAAAGAGAAGAAAGACACAAGCCCGTTCAAAGATTATTAAAGAGATGAAACACACAAGCCCGTTCAAAGATTAATGAGGCGATGAAAGACACAAGCCCGTTCAAAGATTAATGAGGAGACGAAAGACACAAGCCCGTTCAAAGATTAACGAGGAGATGAAAGACACAAGCCCGTTCATTTAAGCTAACTATGCGGTCAGACATCAACCCGGAAAATTAATGACCTGACAAGACCTATTAAATGTGTCCCGAACACTTCTTTGGTCGTAAAATTTCTCTTCGCATCAATAATCCTTCCTGTTAGTCAAATATCAGGACCGACTCACATTATCTCCTCAACATTCTTATCTCCTTCAGAACCAAGATGTCATTTATTTATTTATTTACTGGTACTGTCGAGCGATTTTCACTTACCTCTGGCACTGCATTGTTTTGATAAAGTGATAAAAAGTTTCTATATTACGATTTACACTAATAAATCTCACTCAATATCACAATTTTCACATAAAAACTCTATCGCATTACTACACTGCTGTTAAATTGATTCTCTCTCTCTCTCTCTCTCTCTCTCTCTCTCTCTCTCTCTCTCTCTCTCACTAGTGACGTAGGCATCCTGTCGCTCACTCGATCCCACAGCGCATTAATTTTCAAGGTCTCTGAATTTTTTATCACCAGAGTATATTTGGCGTCGTGAGCGGAGATGGACAGAGATATATATAACGAGAGAACGACGGAACGACACAGTGAAAGGAAAGAACGATGAAGAAGCGTGAGGGGCAAAGATGTATATAAAGAGAGAACGGCGGAACGACACAGTGAAAGACAAAAGCGATGGAGAGACATTAGGAAAGAACGTAAAGGAATCCAGAGCGACTGAAAAGTGCAAGAACGCTAGAAAGGAACAGTGGTGGAGAAAAAGAGTAAAAAATCCAAAAGACGAGAAAAATGTATAAAAAAATATATATCACTGAAAACACCGAAGTATGATGATAAAACGAGTGATGAACCAACATACTCAAGAAAAAGCACAGTGAAAGCAAACAGGTAAGAACAGACGTAAAAAGAGAGAAAGATATTAAAGAAAAATGCAAAAAAAACTCGTAAAAAAAACACGGCAATAAAAACGCAGAAATGAAAGGGAAAAAAAGGAGAAACATGCGAACAGTAAAAAAATAAAAAGGTAGCGATAAAAAAAAAATGTAAATAGAACAAGCACACCGTTTTATTTTTTCGTTCGAGACAACAAACAAAAGATGATCTGATAAAACCCGTCATCATTTTTTACGCCAATATTCTCTACTGTCGAGTCATGGCCAGACTGACTAGCCATACACACACATGTACGCACATTTACGCACACTGACGCACGTACACGCCCACACACACACATCTCTCTCTCTCTCTCTCTCTCTCTCTCTCTCTCTCTCTCTCTCTCTCTCCTTGCTTACTATCCACCTTCCTACCCACCTATCTAACAGATGACCATCAGATGCTATTCAATTCTGAAGGTCATTTAGTACGAGGGATAGGTAGTAGAATTCACCATATTTGTGATTTTATGGCATCTAAAAGTCGTTAATATGGGGGATTTGGGATGCTGGTTGGTGGGGAAGAGGGAGTGGGGAATCAGGCTAAGGAAGAAGGGGTGGAGATTTGATAATGGTGAATGGGGAGAGAAAGAGCAGTCGTGGAAGTTAGGGAAGGGAAGGAGTCATGAGGCAGAGGATATGATGGTGAAAGAGTGGGGGAAGAGGCATAGGAATGGGGGAGAGGGAAGCGGCAGGGAAGGGTGGGGAACGTCTGTGGGCGCAAGGAGAGGGGTCATGAGAGAGGGGGCCCTTAAAGTGGAGGGGGTGAAAAGGACATAACCATAGGGAGAGGGAGGGGTCATGTGGAAGACGGTTATGATGGTGGAGAAGACAACCGCAGGGAGAAGGGAGGAAGGGGAAGCGGGCTGGGGGTAGAAGGGAGGATGTGGTTAGAGGAAGGGGGTTGAGGGAGAGGGTCATGTTGTTTGGTAGAGGGCTGGGCGTGATTGGCTTGAGTCTCCTGTTTTCATTAGCGGGGGACAACTCGGATACAAAGGCCCCCCGAGGGTATTTTAGCTGTCGGGTCGCAGTGCTTAATTTCAGGTATCAAGTTCCCTGATCTAGCAGTGCCTGGGGGTGTGTGTGGAAGAAGGCGACTGAAAAACGATGACGTGATGCTTTCAAAAAAAGATCAGGAGAGGCAAGGAGACACACATTTTCTACTTCTAGCGTGGATGGGATTATGCTGGCGAGGAATATAAAGAGGGGAAAAAACTATGTGATGCTGAAGATTGAAAAGCGGTCTAAATTAAAATCTGGAATAAACTGTGTGATGAACATTGATCAAAGGAAGTTGTCGGAATCAAAATCAGGAAAGGCACATTTTATTTTAAACAGGCATGGAAATTAAGGGATGAAAATACAACAGTGGATTATACTGAACCTGCAAGAATAACATCTGGAAAGACACATTTGCTTTCTCACACGTGTTAGGAAATTTTCTGGCGAT
>JAGKTI010010139.1:0-19481 GCA_018397915.1 Birgus latro
TTTGTAAAACCACTATGAAAGTGTTGGTGACGATGCACCTATCTCTACGCCAAGATGAAGTATAAGGCCTCCCATCATCATCAAGTATATAAAAGTGGTTACTGTATTACAGTGGAGTTTTATTCACACTTGAGCAGACATACTTTATCAAATGAACTTCTTCAATCACTGCTTGAGTAGCATCCTCTGCCATCTTAAATGTTTTGGTTGGTCAGCTGACGTGTCCACTTGGCCAAGCTTTTTTTCGCTCAATCCACAAGGCTGGTGCGTGATAGCAGGCATTTAGTGCGTGATAAAGGAATTTGGGTAGGTTTTTTATACATGCGTGATAGCGGTAAAACGCTATAGCAGAACGCGCAATAGCCGAGGATTGGGTGTATATACTGTATACAGTATATATAAATATACATATATTAGGGAAGGGAGGATAAAATACTTCCCTAGTATTCCCTGTTTGTCATAAGAGGTGACTAAAAGGGACACTTTTATCTACATTCTTTTTGCCGTCTCTCTTTCCCTTATACTTTGTCTGTCCTAACCCTCCTCATTTTCTTTTCTTTTAGTTAATTTACTCTCTCCACTGTCTGGTTCCTGCAAGCCACTGGCATTGGCTCCAGGGTAAAAAAAATTTTCTGCCTAAGAAATCTTGATGAACTCTGGTTATGAAGCAATGGCCCTCAGTTCCATGCAGCTCTTAAGTGGGCAGGGGGTGCTCAGAATCCCATGGTGTAGGAATAAGTTTATACATCCAAAAAGAACCTTAAGGATAGGAAATTGGAATGTTCAAACTCTCAGTCAGGCTGGTAAAATGGAAGAACTTATTTCAGTGTTCAAGGAATACAATACAGATATTTGTCCTCGTACAGAAATGAGGTTGCTTGGAGTTGATAAAATGAATTTGGAAGATGGTATTACTTTGTTGGTGTCTGGAAGGAGTGATGGAAATCATTACCAAGGAGAAGGCTTACTATTAAGAAGAGATGCTTGCACGGCACTATGTGAGTTTGAGCCAATTAATGAGCGCTTGCTTTATACTCGTTTAAAATCTGACCATGGAAATATCAGTATGGTGGTAGGATTCGCTTCGACAAATGAGGCTGCTGATGAAATGAAGGATGACTTTCATGAGAACCTGCAGGATGCAGCAAATAGAGTGGCAAGACATGATGTGTTAGTTTGCATTGGTGATTTTAATGCGATTGTTGGTAGCAGTAGGGATGGCTTTGAAGACTGTGGGTAAGGAGGGTGTTGGTATAAGAAATGAAAATGGGGTGTGATTTGGAAGCTTTTGTTTGGCAAATGACCTTATGACTGGTGAAACTATCTTTGAGCATAGAAAAATACATAAAACTACTTGGATTTCACCATGTGGTAAATATTGTAACCAGACTGACCACCATGCAATTAGCAGAAGGCATGGGAGTTATTTGCAAGATGTTTGCATAACTTGTTGTGTCAAAGATTAAAATAAAACTTAAGAGAAATGCTAATGGTAATTGAACAGGAGGTAATAAATATGATTTCGATGAGCTAAGAAATTATGAGAACACAAAGGAAAAGTTTCAGTGGGAAAGTAGGAACAGGTTTCTAGTCCTGCAGACTTTGATGGAATCTGAAGACAACGATATTAATCAAACGTGTAGAGAGGTAAAAGAAGTTTTGCATGAAAGTGCTAAGGTTACTATTAAGAAAAAGGGAAAAGTGAGAAGGAAAAAGTGGATGTCATATGAAACATGGAATACAAGTCAGAAAAGAAAAGAGGCGAAGTTAAGAAGTGAAGCACATGTTGATGGCCTTGTTCATCTCTTAAAATTTTATCAATTACTGGCTCTATTCTGTTCAACAAGATTTTGGAAAAGACTTTTGCAGCTACAGGTGTCAAAGTTATCCCCCTTCAATTTCCACACATACACACACACACACACACCTAAATCTCCCTTTTTGGTATTTTTATAATCACTCCATTTTTCTGCTCTTATCCCAAGCCACATTAAATAATTTCAAAAGCACATTCATCAACTCATCATTTTCCACCTTATGCATTTCAGGAAATATTCCATCCTTTCCTGGTGCCTTAAAATTCTTTAATTCCTTTATAGCTTTTGCTACCTCTTCCAAGATTATATCCCCTGTTTCTATCTGCAAATCTCTTTTGGCAAGCAAAATGTCCTCTTCAGCTGGGATTGGTCTATTTAGAACTATTCAAAATGCTCATTCCACCTTCCTTTTATATCCAAATCTTTAGTCATCAAGTTACCAACTGTCTCAGTACAGGTATTTCCTTCCTTCTCTTCTTAGTCCCCAGTTAACTCCTTTATGGCCTGATATGTTGCTCTTGTGCTCTGACCATCATTTTTACTTAATTTCTGTCTCTGTTGACTTTTCATCATATAGCCTCCTCTTATCATGTCTAATGAGTCTTTTCACTTCAGATATAAACTCCAGTACTTTGATCTAAGTACTTCAACTGCCTGGCCATCAACATGTCCTTCACTTCTTAACTCTGCCTCTTTCCTTTTCTGAACTGCATTCCACGTTTCATCTGACATCCACTCTTTCCTTCTCACTTTTCCCTTTTTCTTAATAGTAACCTTAGCACTTTTATGCAAAACTTCTTTTACCTCTCTCCACATTTGATTAATATCACTGTCTTCAGATTCCATCAAAGTCTGCAGGACTAGAAACCTGTTTCTACATTCACACCGAAACTTCTCCTTCGTGTTCTCATCATTTCTCAGCTCTTCAAAATAATACCTCCTGTACAATTACCATTAACGTTTCTCTTAAGTTTTATTTTAATCATTGACACAACAAGTTGAAGATCACTACCTATATCTGTTCCCCTCCTTATGCAAACACCTTGCAAATAACTCCTATGCCTTCTGCTAATTGCAATGTGGTCAGTCTGCACCACAGAACGTTTCAGCGCTTTCAAAAGCAAAAGTGTGGGGCGTGAAGCAGGGGTTGTCATGGCCTCCGTTGCGATTGGAACTATTTGGTGAGGTGGGTCTCTCTGGCGACATCTGACAGCGTTGTTGTTTCGATTTATCTCCCTTAGCGACATCTGACAGCTGTAAATGGTTAAGATCATATATAATAAAATGCGCCCTGACAACGACACCCCCACCCACCATGACGAGGAGGAAACAGCCACCTTACAGGTGACTCGGCCTTCCGGGCCACAACGACACACCTCACCTTCTCCCATAAGCCCCTCCTCCCCACAACCAGACCAGACCCGAGGTAGCAGTCAGGGAACATTACTCTCCACCTGTAGCTGCCATCACCAGACTCGGGGTGGGAGTTGCCCTAAAGCAGCCCCACGCAGCGGCCCAGCAACATCCGCCGGAATTGCTGGAGAGGGAGCAACTGCGGGTTCTTCCTCGTCTGCCACCCACCTTCAGAAGTGGGGGCACGGTTGCACCCGTCGGGGTAGCCGGTGCAGAAGCAACCATTAGATCTCTCCTGCCCGTCCTAAGACAGGGAGCAGAGTTGTGGTAGTGTCCGCTGCACCTGCCACTGTGGAGTTACCCACCGGGTACGCCGTGGCTGTGCCAGACCCCCAGCAGGAGCGTGGTAGTGTCCGCCGGACCTGCCCAACCGAAAGTATCCACCGGATCTCTCCCTTCTGTCGCCCTCGGAACGAGAGGTGCCTCGGCAACGTCCACAGGACTTGCCCGGCCAAAGGAGCATCTCCTTCTCCCTCTCCTCTGTCCGGGTGCCTCGGCAACGTCTGCACGATTTGTCAGGCCTGAGGAGCATCCGCAGGATCCCCTCCTTCCCTAGCGTGGAGTTGCGGTGGCACCCGAAGGGCCTGCCAAGATGAGGGAGTGGGTTCAGGCTCCCCCTCCTCCACGAAGCCGGAGGCTTCTGTAGAGGAGTGAGTCTCTGGCTCAGCCCAACCCTCCTGTGGCGTAGTGAGATGCCCTTCTACTTCCCCTCTCACCACCCGGGGTGGAGCTATCTCCCCTACAGGTTCGTCTTGGAGTGGACCTGTCACAGGGATCCAGTCCGCCTAGCCGCTCTCATCCTGGCTGCTGACCCTGACGGACTCACAGGGGCACCGCGGCCGCAGGCATCTCCTGATGGCCTCCTCCTCCAGAGACCGCAGTCCTTGACCACTGAAGGGCGCGCCCTCCTCTCCGGGCTCCCCTGGGTCACAAGGCGTCCTCCGCCCTCCAACAACAGCTCAAGCCATATGTAGGGCCACTCGCCTCCTGGCCCTGTTTGGCCCTAGTCCTGAGAGCTCAACTACTCCCGAGGCCACCTCCTGACGGACCTGAGGTGGGCCTCCCGTGACACCTACGGGACATCCCTGACGTGAGGCAACTCCACCATCTCCAGCCGGCCTACCTCCTACACCAGGCCGCCACTTGAACCTTCTGAGAGCGTGAGTGTCCCCTCCTCCTGCCACCACTCCTACACTGTGTTAATCCACATACCTCCCCCAGTGAAACCGGTCCCCTTGCAATGTCCCTCCTCCCCCTGTGTGACCTCTGTGTATTCCCCTTCCCTCGGTGAGTGACATCCCCCCCCTATATCTCCCTCACACCCCCAGTTCGTGAGTGAAATAAGCAGTGACTCCCCCAGTGACTCGCAATGGACTCTCACCAGTGCCAAGGTTCAATGACCTCACAGTGATACAAGGGAGAGACATCTAAAGACTAGTATTAAGTCGGAAGAAGGCTGGAACATTATGTGCAGCCCCAATCAGGACACGTAGTAAGCCACAGACTCATTACTCCCCGTGTGCCACTCTGCTATATTGTGTGTTGCCTGAATGTATTGTAAGGGATTTCTGTGCCACATGAAATAATCTATATTGTATTGTGTCGGTCAATCTGGTTAATATACGTGCAATACTGGTTTGCCTGTGTTTTTCCCCTGTTCCTTTGGTACATGTTCTAGCCCGGTCATGTAGTAAAGGACCCCCAAAAGCTTGTGCCTGTGACTTAACGGTGTGAAAAATTGTGCCCTTAGATACAGCAGAAAACCTGCGGTTTGAGCCTGTGTGTTATGGGGTGAAAGTTGCACCATCAAACACAGAGCATAACACTGGTAGCAAGCGGCGGTCCTCGACCCAGTTTTTAAAATAGAACGCCAAGGAACAATAAGGGGAAGTATCAAAATGGCCACCCAAACGCACATCCCCATACCAAGATTTGACCCCGAACAATACAATATAGACACATACTTGTGTATGATCAAACCCTTACTAAACACAGAATTTGAACACAACAAAGAAAAAATAGCAGTCACATTACCACACTTGGGAAGATTGGTCTCACACATCACTACAAAAATTGTCTCCGACTTAACATGGGCTCAATTTAGGGGCATAGTCGCCCAAGCTGCCGCCCCATCACTAGGAAAGGTCATCACCCTATCGCAACTAGACGCCTTTACCCACTACGGTAACCTAGATGACACACTCATCCAGGCCAGGTGACTCATCACCGTCGCTTACTCAGGGGAAGACACAGCCACCCGGGACATACACACATTCAACACCCTTATCAGGATCCTCCCCAGCAACGTCAGAGAATACTTTAGCATCCATGACCCCACAGAAGATCTTGACAAAGACATCCAACTGGTTCATCGCCTCCTCGCCGTTCGCCCCAATCCCCAACACACAGGAGCAGTCAGTCGAGTCCCTACTAACAAGCCGCCCCATGAAAAACCACAGCCAATCCACAACCGCACCATGCTGCCAACCTCACCTCCCATCCCGCGGGCCCTCCCCAACAAAAGGTGCCGAACCACAAGAGACAACAACAGTCTAATATCCATCAACCCATGGAAATTCTCGGCATGCAACAACAGATGCCCCATTCACGACATACATAAACAACTAAGCATCCAGACGAAAAAAACAACAACCAGGGGCGGCACAAAGTCTCCTCCATAGAAGAGGAGCCCCAAGACGAAGACACACCCTCAACGGGCTACTCCGACTCTGAGGAACCAGAACTCGGCAAGGAGCTCACACCGGCCCACCTGGATTTTTAGGCCTACCCCCACACCTCCCCACGGTGGCGGGGGCCACATCATACAAATACCGTCCCCCGGTCTATGACAAAATGACCCTAAACGGGGTATGAGCAAGGCTTCTGGCTGACACGGGAGCAGCCAGATCATGCCTATATCATCACTTCTACTCCCGCCATGCCTCAGCTTTCGGCCCCCTACTCCCCACTAACACCCACCTCATAGACACGGGGGACGGACCCCTGCCCATCCGTGGGGAGACGAAGGCACTCACGGCCAAAACCCACCAAAATGCATCCACCAACCACAAATTCAGTGTTCAATTCTACCTGTATGGCATACGACGGCTATTTGGGCTTGGACCTCCTCCAGAAACTCCGAGGCAGCATAGAATGCTATAATTGCCGTCTTCATTTCAGGACACTACCTGGCCCATCCAACCAACCACCGTGCAGATGCCCCAACAACCCCCCCCTTCCCCCATCCCCTCCCCACCAACAGCCCCCGAGTCCCCACCCCCACCAAGCCACTACCCACCACCTTCCCTGCTACCATAGCCTCCGTCCTCACCATTCCCCCCGACACGAAGCATGGCTCCAACTCCATCGCCCCTCCGGAAACTCTGTTCTCTTCTCCCCAACCCCACTAGCAGGAGAAGCTGCCACCTGCCTCATATCCCCCACCCTCCTACCCCCCCCACAATCCTGCAGTACGAGTGGCCAACATCAACACTGCCCTCACCCTTCCAAAAGGTCTCGTCATAGGGGACATGGAAGAAGCAGAACCATGCCATGACCCCCCACCCCCACCCACCCTACCCCCAATCCCAGACCACCTCGACCCACATCATGCCACCTCTCTCCAACAACTCCTCCTGGACTTCCAAGACATATTCTCCATGGGCCCCACAGACATCAGCCATACAACATACCTGGTCCACGAGATACATTCCACGGGACCGCCCATACACCAACCATCCAGACGAAAAAACCCGAACCAGAGGGCAGAAGAAGACCAGCAGGTCCAGGACGTGCTCAATGCTGGATCAGTCTCTCCATCTACTAGCCCATGGTCATCCCCTGTCATCCTGGTAAAAAAAAAAGGACAGCACCACACGCTTCTGTATCAATTATAGGCGGTTAAACGATGTCACCACCAAAGACGTCACACCCCTACCCCGTATAGATGACTCCCTTGATTCCCTGTATGGGGCATCATGGTTCTCTACCCTCAACCTCCAGTCAGGATATTGGCAAGTGCCCGTACACCTCGAACACAAAGGCAAGACCGAATTCTCCACAAGCAATGGCAAGCACTACGAATTCAACGTGCTGCCCTTCGGCCTTTGCAACGCCCCGGCAATCTTTTCCTGCCTCATGGAATCGGTACTTGGCGGACTCACCTGGAAGATATGCCTGGCGTACCTAGACAACGTCATTGTATTCAGCCAAAACTGGCCTGACAACCTATAATGTCTAAAAAAAAGGTCTTCCTGAGAATACGACAAGCAGGAATTAAGCTCACCAAATGCACCCTAGCCCAACGCTCCATCTCTTTCCTTGGCCACACACCATCTCCAAGCAGAGCATTGCACCAGACCCAAATAAACTACAGGCCATAGCAGATATCCCCATCCCTCGTGACGTGCATGAAGTGCGAGCCTTCATCAGTCTCGCCTCCTACTACAGGCTTTGCCAATATCGCCAAACCCCTTCACGACCTAACAAAAAAGGGCGAACCATTTACATGGACACTAGAACAACTAGACGCCTTTCAAACCCTCAAAATCAAATTAGTCACCGCTCCAGTCATCGCATTTCCAAATTACTCCCTGCCCTTCCTTCTATACACAGACGTCTCCCTCATGGCAATCAGGGCCGTCCTTGCACAAGTGCAAAATGGACGGGAGTACATTATCGCCTGTGCCAGTCGGACCCTCAACCAGGCAGAAAAAAGTTACACAGCCACAAAAAGAGAATGCTTGGGAATCATCTGGGCACTAGAACACTTCCGAGCCTACCTATCCGGAACCCACGTCACCATCATCACAGATCACCAGTTGCTCCAGTGGCTACACCAGTCAGAAACAAACAATGCTCAAATCATCAGGTGGAGAGAAACATTTGAAGAATTCAACTTTGAGATAGCATACCGACATGGCAAACTCCACACTAACACGGACGCACTCTCCAGGCTGCCCATCAACACCATCAACAATGCCCCAACACTCCCACAACAATGGCTAAACAAAACCAAGCCAAATTGGATTCCCCAAAACACCTTCTCCAAATTCCGACGACAGGGAGATCACCTGTACACCCTCTCCGGACACATCGCCATAGATCCACCCACTGCCCAAGATGTCTTGACACACCTACACTCCAACAATGGGATCCATCTAGACATAAGAAAACTCACACAAGTGTTCAATGACACCTACTGGACACCCAACCCCTCCCAGCTCGCAAAACAGGTAGTGCAAGCATACCGGGCATGCACCCTGGGGAAGGACACCATAAAAATGGCAGGCCCATCAGGACACATCCAAGCCAGCAAACCGTGGCAGCTCCTCACCGTCAACATTATTGGCTCCCTACCACCCAAATCAGGCTACAAATATATCATCACCTTTGTCGACACATATTCCAAATTCCTCATAGCCTGCCCCGCGAAAGAACATCACGCGCTCGCAGTAGCAGACACCCTACTACACCAAGTGTTTCCATGTTTTGGCATTCCCCAAGCACTCCATGCCGACAATGCACCAGAATTCACAAGCAAAATATGGACACAACTGGCCCACACTTTCGGGTTCGCCATCTCCCACTCCTCCCCATACTGGCCACAAGGAAACACCATCTGCGAAAGGAGCCACCGCACCCTAATGAACCAAATCTGAGCACGCATACAACAAACACAAAATGAGGATTGGCCATCTCATGTAAAACTTATTCAATGGGGCATGAACACATGCCTGCACGAGGACGGCATCACACCACACGAGAGAATATTCAGCGAACCACCCCTCCTCCCGCTCTGACACCACCTGCAACATCCGATCCCTTACACCACCTCAAACGCAGACTTCACCACTTCCAAAACACCCAGGATCTACAACTGGACATAAACCACACCAATCCCTACAAACCGGGCAACGCCGTCATGGTGGCAAAACTACCTACTCCAAACAAACTATCACCCAGATATGAAGGACTATTCACTATCATAAAAATTCCAAACCCCTGCCAAGTCATGATATGATACCACAACACCAACCGCACCTACCAGAATCGTCATGCGCGCACCTTCTGACAATCCCTCACCCCCACACTGCCTCCCCTCGCCACCCCCGGCCCTGGAGTCACCATACCACCCAGCCACAGCCAGGACAATGACTCAACCCCATACTACCTTAGCTCGTCTGCCTTCACCCCTTCCCCTAGCCCCCCCACTCTAACCCCTCCCCACAACCCACCACCTGCACCTGACACCCCACCTCCAATGCCCACACCTCACCTCACATTGCCCGACACCACGCTGCCTCCAAGCCACCCATCATACCGCACACTGACTACTACAACTCCCACCACCCAGTCACCACGACCACATTCCTCAAAACCACCGCTCAAAACACCACCATTTCTCCAGCACCAACAACACCGACCCCCAGCACCACACCACCACCACAGCCTAGCCCATGTGGCCCACCCACGACGTCGCCTACCCCACACATCACAAAGCCCCCACGCTCACCACCAACCACCTCACCAGCAACACCTCCCTCAGCCAACATCACCCACTCGCCCACACATGTCCACAAACCACCAAGACAGACTGCCCACACCCAGCCTCATTACCCATCCACTTCCTCACCCCCAACACCAGTCCTCACCACCACAAGGACACGTTCAGGGTGTCTATCATGCCCACCTGCCAGGTACACCCACACCCCATCACCACCCACCCACAGCCACCATACACCACCTGCACCAAACACTAACCCTCTCACCATACACTACGCGGCGTGGAATATTCCGCAACCCAAGCCCATTAATCCGATTAGCACGACGCCCCCTCATCAAAGCGGGCCTACCACACGCATCTCCAGTCTCCTGCCAACCACCACGGAACGCACACCTCCCTTCCCAGCACCGGCGATGAAGATCCGCTACGTCCTCTGGACTCCTGCTGGCGGGCGGAAACACCGCATCAAGGGGACGAACCAACTACCTGACCTCCTCCAAGCAACCGACCAGTACTCCACACTGGACATAGTGTACAATCCCCATCAAGCACCCCACAATCCCACACTACACTGGAACCGACTCCTCCGCAGCCTCAACCCCATCCACCAAACAGCCAAATCCAACACCTACCACCTTCAGCCACGGGGCCGTGACTTTCACCCCCGCGATGGTGGTAAAATGCGCCCTGACAACGACACCCCCACCCACCATGAAGGGGAGAAAACAGCCACCTTACAGATGACTCAGCCTTCCGGGCCACAACGACACACCTCACCTTCTCCCATAAGCCCCTCCTCCCCGCAACCGGACTAGACCCGAGGTAGCAGTCCAGGAACATTACTCTCCACCCGTAGTAGCCATCACCAGACTCGGGGTGGGAATTGCCCTAAAGCAGCCCCACGCAGCGGCCCAGCAACATCCACCGGGATTGCTGAAGAGGGAGCAACCACCGGTTCTTCCTCGTCTGCCACCCACCTTCAGGAGCGGAGGCACAGTTGCGCCCGTCTGGCTAGCCGGTGCAGGGGCATCCATCGGATCTCTCCTGCCTGTCCTAAGACAGGGAGCAGAGTTGTGGAAGTGTCTGTTGGACCTGCCACTGCGGAGTCACCCGCCAGGTACGCGGTGGCTGCGCCAGACCCCCAGCAGGAGCGTGGTAGTGTCCACCAGACCTGTCTGACCGATAGTATCCGCCGGATCTCTCCCTCCTGTCGCCCTCGGAACGAGAGGCGCATCAGCAATGTCCGCAGGACTTGCCCAGCCGAAGGAGCATCCGCCGGATCCCCTTCCCCCTCGCCTCCATCAGGGTGCCTTGGCAACATCCGCAGGACTTGTCAGGCCCGAGGAGCATCCGCCGGATCCCCTCCTTCCTCAGCGTGGAGTTGCGGCGGCACCCATAGGGCCTGCCAAGATGAGGGAGTGGGCTCAGGCTTCCCTTCCTCAACGAAGCCGGAGGCTCCTGTAGAGAAGCGAGTCTCTGGCTCGGCCCAACCCTCCTGTGGCCGAGCAAGACGCCCTTCTACTTCCCCCCTCACCACCGGGGTGGAGCTCTCTCCCCTACAGGTTCGTCGTGGAGTGGACATGTCGCAGGGATCCAGTCCACCCAGCTGCCCTCGTCCCGGCTGCCGACCCTGATGGACTCGCAGGGGCACCGCAGCTGCAGGCGTCTCCTGATGGCCTCCTCCTCCAGAGACCGCAGTCCTTGACCACCGAAGGGTGCGCCCTCCTCTCTGGGCTCCCCTGGGTCACAAGGAGTCCTCCGTCCTCTGACAACTGCTCAAGCCATGCGTAGGGCCACTCACCCCCTGGTCCTGTTCGGCCCTAGTCCTGAGAGCCCGACTACTCCCGAGGTCACCTCCCGATGGACCCAAGGCGGGCCTCCCGTGATGCCTACGGGACGTCCCCGATGTGAGGCGACTCCACCGTCTCCAGCCGGCCTCCCTCCTACACCGAAGGTGCCACTTGAACATTCCGAGAGCATGAGTGTCCCCTCCTCCTGCCGCCACTCCTGCACTGTTAATCCACATACCTCCCCCAGCGAAACCAGTCCCCTTGTGACGACCCTCCTCCCCTCGTGTGAGCTCTGTGTGTTCCCCTTCCCTCGGTGAGTGACATCCCCCCCCATATCTCCCTCATACCCCCAGTTTGTGAGTGAAATAAGCAGTGACTCCCCCAGTGACTCGCAATGGACTCTCACCAGTGCCAAGGTTCAGTGTCCCCACAGTGATACGAGGGAGAGACATCTAAAGACTAGTATCAGGCCGGAAGGAGGCCGGAACTTTATGTGCAGCCCTAATCAGGACACATAGTGAGTCACAGACTCATTACTCCCAGTGTGCCACTCTGCTATATTGTGTGTTGCCTCAATGTATTGTAAGGGATTTCTGTAAGTGCCACATGAAATAATCTATATTGTATTGTGTCCATCAATCTGGTTAATATGTGTGCAATACTGGTTTGCCTATGTTTTTCCCCTGTTCCTTTGGTATATGTTCTAGCCCAGTCGTGTAGTAAAGGACCCCAAAAAGCTTGTGCCTGTGACTTAAGGTGTGAGAAGTCGTGCCCTTAGACACAGCAGAAAACCTGATGTTTGAGCCTGTGTGTTACGGAGCGAGAAGTCGCACCATAAAACACAAAGTATAATATATATGTATATATACTCATATATATATGCCAAACACTTCACAACCACCTCAGCTACATGCCTTGGAGTCCTGCTTATGCCCCTTCCCACCTCCCCACCCTCTCTCTCTCTCTCTCTCTCTCTCTCTCTTTCTCTCACACACACACACACACACACAAATACCACAAAAGCCTTATTAAATTACCTTGGCAGAAGCAGCCATCCTTAGACTATCTCTGAAGTAATGGTCGAGCAATCCGCTTTGCTGCAGGAATCCGATCACTTCGTCAAACTTACCCTTGAGAAGTGAATCCCGACGCAGCGCCATGGCAACATTGAAAGTGGTGTAACATTCCTGGAAATACAAAAAAAGGTACATGAATGAGGGTGGTATGAACAGGGAGAAAGGCAGCCTGATGGGAGAGGAAAGGCAACTTGTTTGTAACCACACCCCATCTGGCCCTATGGTGTCTGGTTATAGACAGACAGACAGATTACTAGGTTCGCATGTAAACAAAAAGACGTTTAAATCATTTTTAACCCATTTCATTGATGACTAATTATGTCCTTCCTGCTTCCTGGTAATTTCCCTCTGCTTTGGCTAAATTTTAAAAATTATCAACCTCACGGTGGCTGTGTTCATGGCTAGCATTGCTGACCGCGATACTATCGGCGGATTGCTGGGGTCACGACTCGGGTGTCCATCCACCCTTTATGGGTTGGTAGGTAAAATAAGTGCCTAGAGTAACACCTAGGGGTGGTAACTGTGGTGACAAGGATGATGCAGTGGCCTTGTATCCCAGGTTATTGGGTGAATAACCCACTACAGCCTCAAAGGCCTATACATTATTACAGAGATGATCACCACGGCTAGGCGCCTCATGGGTGCTGCATATTCTAACCTGGGCCGGATCATGGCCACTATCAATTTTTTCATCATCTCCTCATCCATGTAATGAAATGCCACTCTTATATTGGTTAAGAGTTTATATGTCTCTCTCACTATCTTATTTATGTGCTTTTCAGGTGACAAACTATCCCGGACCAGCACTGCCAAATCTTTCTCTTCTCTTGATTTTCTAATTGGTTCATTACCCATCAAATAATTCAATGATGACCTCTTGGTACTTTTACCCATTTCCAATATTTTACATTTTTTTTGCGTTGAATTTCATTTCCCACATCCGGCTCCAGTCATGTATCCTATCCAGATCCTCCTGTAGCATTTTACAGTCCTCTTCAACCTCTACCTTTCTCAAGATCTTTGCATCATCAGCAAACAGGCTTGCATAGCTGTTCACTACATCTACCATATCATTTACTAAATCAAGAACACTACTGGTGCCAACACCGAGCCCTGTGGGACACCACTTGTTACTTCCCTCCATCCAGATGTCCTGTCCTTTATTACTGTCCTCATTTGTCTGTCACTCAAAAAGTCTCTCATCTATTCCAGGAGGCTTCCCTTAAGTCCTCCTATATGCTCTAATTTCCATAATAGTCTCTTGTGGGGTACTTTGTCGAAGGCCTTCTCCAGATCTAAGTACACACAATCCACCCAACCGTCTCTCTCCTGTAGCACGTCAATCGCCCTTGAGTAGAAGCTCAACAAGTTGGAAACACATGACATTCCACTTCTGAATCCAAACTGACTTTCAGTCAAAATATTCATCTCTTCCAGATATTTTATCCATCTATCTTTCAGGATTCTCTCACACAATTTCGCAACCATACTGGTTAGGGACACTGGTCTATAATTCAGGGGTTCTTCCTTGTTTCCTCCCTTATAGATTGGCACCACATTTGCCCTCTTCCATTCCCGAGGCACTTTCCCCTCTTCCAAGGAGCACACAATTAAATTGTGAATCTTATCCGCCAGTTGTTCTCTGCATTCCTTCAGTACCCAATTAGAGATTCCATCCAGTCCTGGGGCTTTCCTTACATCTTGAGTTCCCAGTAATTTATACACTTCCTGCACTTCCACTTTTATATCTTTTATCACTACATTTCTAATCACTCCCTCTCCTTCCACAAACTCCCTTTCCTTAGTGAAAATTGATTGGAAACATTTGTTCATTACTTCAGCTTGCATTACTGCATCCTGTAGACCTCTCCTTCTACTTTCAGTTTGGTGATTCCTTCCCTTTGCTTCAATTTGCCATTAACAAATCTATAAAACAATTTGGGTTCATCTTTACATCTGTCAATTATACCTTTTCCAAAGTTCCTTTCTTCCTCTCAACATATTCTTGTATATTCATTTCTAGTTCTTTTATATTCTTCCTTTGCTCTGATATTACCTCTCTTTCTCCATTTGTTCCATGCCATGTCCCTCTCTTTTTTCGCTATCATACACCTTCTATTAAACCACACCATTTTCCTGTTTTCTTTCCCACTTGCTCTTGGCACATATTTTTCCACTCCCAAATTGTAGAGGTCTAAAAAGATATCCCACTTCCTCTGTATCTCTCTTGTTTCTCTGAATTTTCTCCAGTCTGCATTTTCAAAATTTTTTCTCAAATCTGCAAAGTTTGTTTTCCCAAAGTTCTATCTTCCTTGCCTATAAAGCTCATCTCTTGGCACCACGTTCCCTGTTATCATCTGGAACTCAATGACCACATGATCACTTTTTCCTATAGGACACAGATAATTTAAAGATTCAATTACATCAGGTTCTTTGGATAGTAGCAAATCTAATCTTGATGGTGTGTCATCACCTCTGAATCGTGACTCTTCTTTAACCCACTGCGTCATTACATTATTCATTGCTATATTTAACAATTTAGTGCTCCATGAATCTTCGCTGCCTCCTGAGTCCCATTCCTCCCAGTTCACCTCATTACAATTAAAGTCACCCATTAGGATTATATTGTTGCTTTTCTCAATCACTTTCTGTAGATAACTAACCATGTCTGACAACATCTCCTGGTATTCATCGTCATTCCATGCTCTTGTCTTAGGGGGAACATATACCACTGCCACATCTCTCTTACCATTCTCCCCAGTTTCTAATTTCATATTTATCACTTCGACCCTGCCCTCTGCCATTTCCACAGTATCTATATTTATATTGTCCTTCACTGCTATCATCACTGCTCCCCCATTTTTTCTTTTATGTCTCTTCTCCATAATTTGTATTTCCCACCTCCCATATGAATATCAATATCTTCTTTCAATTCAGTCTCTACAAAGCACATAACATCATGTTCGTGCACCCTCAAAAAATCATTGATTTCTAACCTTGCCGATATTAGTCCATCAATGTTTGTGTACGCCACTTTCAAACTTTTTTCATGGTTTTTTATACTCTCGTCTCTCCTTCCCTCCGTCGGTACCACTTTCTCAATTTCTGGTCCATAACTCTCCAACAAAACTCTGTCTTCTCTTTCTCCGTTCGCTGTTCGTTTTTTATCTTTGCTTCCTTTACTAACTCCTTTAATTTAGCTCTTTCCTCTTCATTTGCATCTCTCCTAATCCAAACATTTTTAAACCCCTCTTTATCTGACAATTTCCACTTTCTACTTATGATTTCATTCACTATTACTTGTGACTTAAACTTTACTTTCAAAGGCCTTGCCCCACCATGCTCGTACTTTCCTAACCTAAACACTTCTTCAATCTCTTCTTGGGCTTCATTGTTTCCCTCCATAACCAGTGATATTATTTCTTTAGCCTTGCTCAGTTCCTCTCTCTCTCTTTCAGATCTTACTGTCATTCGTTTTTCTTTTATTCCTGAGATTATCACACATTTCTTCTTGTCTGCTACATCCCTGACCAAAGATTCTCTACTTCTTAGTACTCTAACCACTTCCTTCTCCACTTTTTCCTTACTTTGTTGTTCTATGATCTCCTTCAAATTTACATTTCCTTCCTCCTGCATTTTCTTCCACCCCTTATGTTGCTCCTTGATTTCCCGAATGTGCTCATCTTGCCTCCTCGATTTTGATTCGTACTCATCTAGTTTACTTTTTATTCTGTCCCTTTCTTCTTCCAACCTCTTATTCTCCCTCTTGAGCTGTTTTATTTCATTTGATGCAGACTCATTACTCACCTTTAATTCTGTGACTTCATTTTCTTGTGTGCGTGTGTGTGCATGCATGTGTGCTTATACATAATTGTATCATTACAGGAATGAGTCAAGCTCATACTCTCCTGTGTATTAAACCATTTTTATCATACTATTTATCTAACTATTGCCAGACGCCTTAATCCTGTAAGGGGTGGCCACAAACAAATCGCCTCCATGTCACCCTGTCCCCCGCCATTTCACTGCCCTGCTCCCAGCTCACGCCCCCCGCTCTGTCATATACCTCTCCACTCCATCCTTCCATCTCGTCCTTGGCCTCTCGCTCCCTCTCCCCCCCTCCACCTCACTCACATACACTCTCATCAGTCTCTCACTCTCCATCCTCTCCACATGGCCAAACCACCTCACTGTGTTTCTCCTAACGATTCCTATCACATCCACATCCACACCACAACCCTCCTTCACTTCCTCATTTGTCAGTCTGTCTCTCCATATGACTCCACATGCTCCTCTCAAATAACTCACTTTCACTGCTCTCACTCTGGACTTCTGTCTCTCCAACAAGGTCCCAGCTTCACATCCATATGTTAGACTTGGTATCACAATACAGTCATGTAGTAACTTTTTCACTTCCATGCTCACTTCCGTTTTTTATCACTGCCTTCAAGGAACCAGCAACCCATCTTCCTTGTTGTACCCTTTCAAGCACATCATCCTCTAAACTGCCAACCTTACTCTTCACACTACCCAAGTACTTAAATTCACTCACATTTTCCATTTCCTCCTCATCCAACCTCACTGTACATTCACTGACTTCACTTCTCTCGAAGACCATAACTTTACTTTTCCCTACATTCAATTTTAGATTCCGTTTCTTACATACTCTCCCAAACTCATCCAACAAGCCCTGCAGCTCCCCTTTTATCATACATATCCTTAAATTTATGAACTGTTTTGGCACAAACTATTTCATTCCACAGTGCATTCCACTGATCACTTGCCCTATTTGGGAAACTGAATTTCCTTACGTCTTAATCACTTCTCTTTTTATGTAGTTTTTTGCAGTGTCCTCTTGCTGACGCTTCCCCATAGATTATATACACATTTATGACTATTTTCTCTTTCCCTGAGATGCATTTAAATAGCATAATCATGTCTCCTTTTCTCCTCTCCTGTAGTGTTGGTAGATTCATGTTTTTAGTCTTTCTTCGTACCTTAGGCCCCTTAAACTTGGTACCCATCTTCTAGCGGCCCTTTGTACTTTTTCAGACTTATCTAGTCTTATCTATGTGTTTTTTGAGAAGAGGATTCCAGATTACTGATGCACACATACTCCACGGTTGGCCTGATGAATGCTGTTATTAACTTTCTCAGCATGTCTTCATTTATGTATGTGAATGCTTTTCTCATATTTGCAAGCAGTGTATACATGTTCTTACCTTCTCACTGATGTGGTCAGCCAGAGACAGACTGTTTTCACTACTAGGTCCCTCTCTTTTTCTGATATATGTAGGGTTGAACTTCCTAACTTATAATCCCATTTTTTTTTCACTTTTACCAAACTTAATTACATGATACTTGTCCATACTGAATTCCATTTGTCATTTATTGTTCCATTCATGAAGTTTAATTCTTCTTGTGGCTCTCTGCAAGAGTCTGTGCTAGTAATTCTCCTTTGTATTTTTGCATCATCAGCAAACAAATTTAGATAGCTTCCATTTCCAGTGTTACTGCCTATGTCATTTATATATACTAAAAATGTAATTGGTGTCAGCAGTGAACCCTGTGGAACTCCGCTAGTCACTTCCCTCCATGATGTGTAATTTCCCCTTAGTACTGTTCTCATTTCCCTTTTTCTGAGAAAATTCTGCATCCAACAGTACAGGTTGCCTTGGATTCCTCCTTGATGGTACAGTTTCCATAAAAGTCTTTGATGTGGTTATTGATGAACGTCGCCGTAGATAGACGAAGAGAGATAGGGAGGTTTGTCGTATGGTGCATCGTCGAGTAGAGTGAATAGGTAGGTCTCTGTTTCTCACCTTCCCCCTTTGTGTATCGTAAGCGAGGTGTGTTACAGAGCACTCTTGGGTTACAGAGTTTATTGTACACAGTTATATCGAAGTGTGATTGATAGTGTAACGTACCATGACGGCAAACCTCCTAGTTGACCCTATCTCCTGTCTCCTGCCCTCGATCGTATTCTAGGGCTCTGTCTAACCTCTTCTGCACTGAAGGGAATCTCTCCGACATTATATACAGCTCGAAGGGGATGTGTGTGTGATGTAGTGTGATTTTCATTCAAGTGGACTAACTGACTAGAGCTGGTTACCCCACGTGTTTGAATACATCATGAAATTCCTGGTCATCTGGACCAGGTCTGGACTACAGAGTTTGATACATCATGTGTTAAGACATTCTTGATGGTGTTGGACAACAGTTTTGTGGATATACATCATGTGGATTGACATTCCTAGTGAGAAACTGTATATGTTTCCTGCACATTGTTATATGAGATATATACTAGTGCCTATAATGCCTACATATCGCTCGGTCACGCAAAGCTGTCATACCAACGACAGTACATATTGTCATAACATACTAATGCATATTATATACACATTACAATCTACTTGTAAGCTAATTAAGTGAAATACATAGTACTGTAAATGTAACATAATTATAGTTACATCATGTTAATGCAATTGTAGTTACACTGTGTACATGCACCTGTTACTTAAGTGCGGCTGTAACATGACATTGTGTTAATGCAACTTTTACACAATTGTGGTTGTAATAAAACTGTAGTTACATCGTGTTAATGCAATAGCTACACAACTGTGGCTGTAAAAAAAAAAAAAATTGTAATAACATTGTGTTAATGCAATTGTTACATAATTGTGGTTGCAATAAAATTGTAGTTACATCTTGTTAATGCAACTGTCACAAAATGTGGT
Organism: Birgus latro; assembly: GCA_018397915.1. Lineage (NCBI taxonomy): Eukaryota > Metazoa > Arthropoda > Malacostraca > Decapoda > Coenobitidae > Birgus > Birgus latro. Next base: position 19,339 of record JAGKTI010010139.1, read on the forward strand.
TGTAACAAATTGTAGTTACAGAAATGTGGCAACTGTAATATAACTGCAGTAATGCTACTGTTTGTAGTTACATAACTGTAGCAATTCTAAAATAATTGCAGTAATGCTAGTGTCTATAGTTACATAACTGCAGCAACTGTAAT
>JAGKTI010010140.1:0-29170 GCA_018397915.1 Birgus latro
GCTATTTAAATGCCACACAAGCGCATAAGAGGGTGTCTGATGCAAAATCAGTAAGGAGAGAGAATCTACCTATTCTCGTAAGGCAATGGGGACTGGACACATATGATAGTACATTTAAATTAGAAAGGGGAATACGGACTCCTAAATAACCACATAAATTTACGCATGTCTATGGCCGTTGTGTACGTCGTGCACGTGCCTATTGCCCTAATTCCCCCAAGCCAAGGGTGGGGACAATCAAAATTATTGTGTGAAAGGAGGGGAAAGGGTTTCAGCCCACGGAGGCTGCTTTTGATGATCCTCAGGCAGGTATTTGGGCACATTTTCCGGGGACAGGCAATTCGTGCATCATGGATTATTCACTGTTTTTTTTTTCATTGTTCGTGAAGGAATACCTGGGCACAGGATCATTATCAACAGCAACTCTCTCTACACAGGTTTGACCTCCCTTCCTGTGACAAAAGCAAACATGACGGAATTGTATCCTGTTGAAGTCGGTGAATTATACGTGTGGCAGGCTCTGACAGAATTGATAATACATATAAAAAAGGCATGCCATACAGGACTATTGTATCATGGACGACCTCACGGCCACACCTGTCTTAGGGAGGTACATGGCACATTGCAGAGCACTTTACCATACTACGGTTTCTGCACTTTTCCACCAACGTGGGACCCTTACCCAATGACACGGTGTGGAAAATTCGCCCAATTCTGACCATCCTAAAAGGACCTTCCACCATTTTTTTTTTCCTTACTTTCCATAAAGCGGTGGCGGTTGAGTTGCATGTATTGTTCTGGGGCTGACTGGCATTTATCAAACACACATCGTCCAACGTCATCACTTATGCATCACAGTCTCTGTTGCTTGTGACTTCTGCAAGAGTGGATATATGCTGGACTTAGTAGTTGTCGCCCACCTAGCGAGAGGATAATGTAACCGCCTGCGTTTCTCCTTGTGTAATATAACTGCCAAGTTTCTCCTTGAAGGTGGGACAGGAACCAGCAGTACTGTCAAGCCAGGTAGGAGGCACTACCCTGTTTTCCCTGCCAAGACCGAGAATGGGGCTTTACACATCGAGAAATGTGGTAACATGTTGATCATCCACTGGCATGACAAGCGGTATGCGCTGCAGGTGGTACAAGAAGGTGTTCCTACACCTTTCTGTTATCACTGTTGTGAATGCATTCATACTGTTCAGACAGGTTGTTGGCATAACTGCTGCACCAAGGACACAGTGCTGCAGTAATGCTTGACAGGGTCACCCAGGCAGACTACCTCACGTGTCATCGCATGGTGAACCTGGGCACCTGCAGGTTAAACACTGTACAGGTAGTGCCATGTCTGCCAGAACAGTCAGTGACGGCAGCAGGTTCACAAGGAAATGCTCTACCAGTGCTGCGAGTTAAAGAAGACTTCTTCAGTCACTGGTGTGTGGGAAAGTGTAAATAGTGTACATAGCAATCTGACTACATAAGAATTTATAATATAGCTTATGATATAAAAAAGGTATGGGTTTAAGAAAACAGTCTCAGGTTACACTGCAAGTGAACTTGCAGTACATCTGCAAATATGTATTATAAAAAAAAATGGATTTGTTATGATTGTGAACTACGGTAGTAATTGTTGTATACTATTCCTCTAGTGCATTACGAAATTACCCTAGCAATTGATTTTACCACAGAAGAATGTAGAATATAAGGAAAAGTACGGGTGTAAGAGAATGATCTCAGTAGACCGTTAATGAACTCGCAATACAAGTGAAAGAAATAAAGAAATCATTTTCAGGTTGAACAAATAACTCAAAGTCAAATGGCCACCCCTTACGGGATTATGGCGTCTGGCAATAGATAGATAGATAGATAGATTTTCAGGTTACAGTGCAAGTGAAGTTGCATTACAAGTGCAAATATGTGCTACGGTAATATAATATAATATTAGTGCAAACTGATTTTGTTGTGATACGTTTTATTTATTTCTGCCCATTCACAACCTTTCTTTTAATATTATCTCGGCTGAACGCACCTCTCTTCCTCTAAACCTCACCTTCTTCCCAGTACCGAGACCTCAGCTGTCTAAGGCGACTTAAAGCAAATCATTCTCTGTATCCTCCTACTTTCTCTATATTCACTTCAAAGCAAACCATTCTCTGTATCCTCCTACTTTCTCTATGTTCACTTCAAAGCAAACCATTCTCTGTATCCTCCTACTTTCTCCATATTCACTTCAAAGCAAAACATTCTCTTTATCCTCCTACTTTCTCCATATTCACTTCAAAAGCAAAACATTCTCTGTATCCTCCTATTTTCTCCATATTCACTTCAAAGCAAACCATTCTCTGTATCCTCCTACTTTCTCTATATTCACTTCAAAACAAACCATTCTCTGTATCCTCCTACTTTCTCTATATTCACTTCAAAACAAACCATTCTCTGTATCCTCCTACTTTCTCTATATTCACTTCAAAACAAAAAGTGGTAGTTGTGTCTATGTACATACCTAACAACATATCGTGTACCCATGTTCCTGAATTTCAGTCTTCTGAATTCTCTAGTCTCTAACTCCGGCTATCCTACCATTCTCTGACTAAATATATCTGTGCTGTTTGCTTATCCACTAATACTGCTGATGGTGAAAAAATATTTGACAATCTTATTTCTAAGATGGAACATCCTGTCAATTTCTCCTTTCCCTGAAATCTCAATTCTAGGTGATTTCAGTCACTGATCCCCCTGGTGATCAAGGCTACATATTTTCTATCATTAATGACCTAGAGCACCTTGGACAGCACACAACATATATCGCTAACCGTCTAGCAGAGTTTCAACATGCCGGACCATTTCCTTACACCTAATCCTTCTGCTTATGCTGTAAATGATTCCTCTCCATTGGGCTCCTCTGGTTGCAGACTTATCACCTTAACTGCCCTGTCACCTCAGTAAGGCCTGTGAACCCTCCCAAGAAGCGGCGACTTTGGCATTTTGGAGCTGCTGATTGGGAGGACCTCAGAGAGTACATATTTTATTTTCCCCTGGAATGATTATTGCTTCCATGGCCGAGAATCATCTGAGAGTGCCTCACGCATTACAGAGGTTATTCTCTCACGCATGGAAACATACACTTCTCTCTTGTATCCTGTGACTATTGCCCCCCCCCCAAAAAAAAAATGTTTATTTACGCTTGTTCTAATGCTGTCCACGTCAAGGAGAGGGCCTTCAAAAGGTACCGGAGCCAACCCATCCCTGAATCTCATCTCTTTTATGTGTCTGGCTGGAATCGTGTTAAGTCTTTCCTTCAGTCTGCTAAATATAATATCAGTCGTACCAACTCAAATTTTTCTCGCTCCTGATGCTTGCCAAAAACCTTTCAAGCAACTTAATTCATCATTCTTTCCTCCTTTTTTCCACTCTGACGACTCTTCGAATGTTTCTTCTACTTAAAAGACAGAACTTTTTGCTCAGACTTTTTCCTCCAGTTCCACCTTAGACGATTCTGGTGCTGTTCCTCCATCACTTCTGCCCACTTACTTCCTCATGGCTGACATTGAAATTTCTTCTGTTGATGTGTTTTCTGCCATCACTGGCGTTAATACTGATAAGGCATACGTGCCGGTTGGGGTCCTTCCAGTTTTCCTCAAGTGCTGTGCTTCTTTGCTTACACCCTGCCTAGGTAACCTCTTTCACCTTCGTCTGTAAACTTGTACCTTTCCTTGCTGTTATGGAAGGGTGATCATTTCCAGCCCTCTAACTATCGCCCAATTACACTAACATCCTGTATTTGTAAAGTGTTTGAAACTATTCTCTACTAAAAAAAAAAAAATAATAAAATAAAGCATCTCTCCAATCACAACCTTCTCTGAATGTCATTAGGGGCTCAGGGAGGGGTGCTCAACTGGGTATCTTTTCACCCTCCATTTAGACTCCTGCTCATCCTCCTTTCGGGACTTTGGTTAAAGATTTGCCATTGCACTTGACATTTCAAAGGCTTTCAATCGCGTCTGGCATAAATCTTAAATTTACGGCCCTTTTACGGTTTCAGTTCTATCTGTGCTTTTATCTCTAGTCGTTCTATAGCTGCTGTTTAAGACTGCCACTGTTCTTCTCCCCGGGCTATCAATAATGGTGTTCCTTAGGGCACTGCCCTATCACTGACTCTCTACCTTCTATTCATCAATAACCTACTGAGGTTTTCATGTAACCTACATCACTCATATGCTGATGACTCTACTCTTCACCTTTCCATCTACTTCCCGCAGTGGCCATGTCAGCAGTTACTTCAACAACCGTGAGAGGAGTCTATGGGACACTTAATATCTGACTTTGCTCATGCCTCTGATTCGGGTAAAATTAATCTTGTTTTTAATGCACCGAAAACCAGTTCTTACATCTTTCGACCCATTAAAATCTACAATAGGAATATCCTCTAATTTTTAAAACTACCCAACTCAATCCTGCATCATCATCGAAGGAGCTTGAGGTTATCTTCTCTCGGCATACATCATGGAAAGATCATATTACCTCTTTTATAAAATCAGCTTCCAAGTGATTAGGTGTTCTCTGTACCTTCTTTACCCCCGCACAGTTGTTGACTTTAAACAGAGGTTTTATTTACCCCTGTGTACACCACTACTTTAATGTGTGGGGAGGCGACCCACATACAACAAGGTGGAGTCAAAGAACTTTCATCTCATTAACTCTCCTCCTCTTACTGACTCCCTTTAACCCCTGTCTCTTTGCCGTGCTGTTGCATCTTTATCTCTTTTCTGTCGTAAGTTCAGTGGTCAGTGGTCCTCTGAATTTTCTGCTTGCATCCCTCAACCACTATGGCAGGTGCTTAGTACCTGTGATGCAGCAAACCCTTATCCCTTTTCTGTCCAACCCTCTAATGCAAGTATTATTATTTTTTTTTAAATGCAAGGAAGAAGGAACCAAAGGCCATGGGCCCGCATACTGTTCCTTCCAAGAAAAAACAAAAACCAATACGAGAGCCAAATTCAAGATCCATTCATTTCAAGATGCCTGGACACACATGCGTTTCAAAGACTGGAGAGCATAGGAAGTAGGAAATACAGACAGAGGAAGACAGATCCAGAGTTGACCAGTTGCATGAATGAAGGACTGGGAGTAACGGTTAACTCTTGCATTAGAGAGTTGAACAGAAAATGGATGAGAGTTTGCTGCTAGACGCGTACTACGTGCCCGTCGTAGAGGTGGGGGATGCAAACAGACATTTCAGAGGAACAGTGACCGTTGAAGTAGGGATAGAAGAGAGATAAAGATGTAACACTGCGGCGAAGAGACAGAGGTTGAAGGGAATCAGTAAGAGGAGGATAGTTAATGAGTCGAAAAGCCTTTGACTCCACCCTATTCAGAAGAGCTGCATGTGAGGAGCCTCACCACACATGAGAGTTGTACTCCATACACGGGCGAATAAAACCCGTGTACAAAGTCAACAACTGTACAGGGGTAAAGGAAGTTCGGAGTCGGCCCAGCACACCTAATCTCTTGGAAGCAGATTTCACAAGAGATGTAATATGTGCTTTCCAAGATAAATCCCGAGAGAATGAAACTCCAAGCATGTTCAGTGATGATGCAGGACTGAGCTGGACATTATTAACCATTAGTGCGTAATCCTGAGGAAGATTTTGTCATGTTGATAAGTGTAAGAACTGAGTCTTTGATGCATTAAAAATAACAAGATTATTTTTACCCCAGTCAGACATACGAGCCAAGTCATGCATTAGGTGTGCCATAGCCTCATCCCTTGTTTGTTGAAGTAATTGCTGAGATTGTCGTTGCGGAAACCGAATGGAAAGGAGAAGGGTGGAATCATCACCATATATATGAGTGGATAGGGTTAGATGTACAGCTTAGAAGGTCATTGATGAATAAAAGGAAGAGAGTTGGTGATAGGAGAGAGCCCTGAGGAACACCCCTGTTGATAGGTCTAGGAGAAGAACGATGGCCGTCTACTACAGCGGCTATAGACTGACCAGAAAGGAAGCTAGAGATGAAGGCACAGATAGAAGGACAGAAACCGTAGGAGGGCAGTTTGGAAGTTAAAGATTTATGCCAGACTCGATCGAAAGCCTTTGAGATGTCAAGTGCAATGGCAAAGCTTTTGCTAAAGTCCCGAAAGGAGGATGACCAGGAGTCTGAAAGGTAGTTGAGAAGGTCTCCAGTGGAGCGTTGTCACGAATTTCCTACATCGTTAAATTGTGTATCGTAAATCGTGACATCGATTGATTTTGCGGGAGTGACGAATAGTTCTGAAATGCATGAGATTTTGCTCAATCTCTTAACCGTCCACTTGTGTACTTGTATTTACATCAATTGTGTATCGTAAATCGTGACATCGATTGATTTTGCGGGAGTGACGAATAGTTCTGAAATGTATGAGATTTCGCTCAATTTCTTAACCGTCCACTTGTGTACTTGTATTTGCATCAATTGTGTATCGTAAATCGTGACATCGATTGATTTTGCGGGAGTGACGAATAGTTCTGAAATGCATGAGATTTCGCTCAATCTCTTAACCGTCCACTTGTGTACTTATATTTGCATCAAATTGTCAAAACTTTCGTCATTCTTTCGTGAGTGATTGTCTTTACATTCAGACAGTGCATTCCTCTGAGCAATAATTTTTGAACTGTTATTTCTTTGTACTTGCCTCCCTGGCCGTTACTTGGCCACGCCTTTTTCACACATCCCTTACGTTGGACACTCAAAAACACAGTAGTCGTCCATTAGCAGTCATGAATAGTGAGTTTGCAATACCCAACGCGAGTGATTTGAAATCCTGCAGTATCGGCGTTTTTCCGAATCTTCCACCAACTTGGTGATCGACTAGAGCAGCGACAGTCTCATCTTTACTGATTAGTATTTCTTTTTTTGTTTTTCCTAGGCTTAAGGCTATTTAGCTATTTGTCTGAGTGCTTGAGTGAGTGCATTTTCCTTTCTTTGATTTTGAATTGATTCATGTAACGCAAATTTATTTTCTTGTAATTCATAAATTTACAGTTCGTTTCTTGAGCTTTGTTAAGTGTAACAGTCGTGTTTGATTTTCCCACATATTTAGTACACTTTTGCTACTCCGAGTTAGCACAACTCCTTATATTAATCACGACTCGTACTTAGGCCAGCTCTTGGTATTAATTCTTAAATCCATTGTGCTAGCTAGGAGTTTGGCTCAGCCAAGATCCTGTTAATTATTATTATGATTATTATTTCTTGATTGTTAAGAGGAGAAACTAACTTTCTCAGAGACCAACAGTACAGTAATACAGCCTTCTTGAGCGTTTAGTCTCTGCTGTGTACTGTTGAGAGTTTATAAATTCTCGACTCTAGAGAATTGGCGAAGTAAGCCAGCATAAAAGTGAAATCGCTACTTGATTACACGAATCGATTCTCTCGTGATAATCAACTCGATAGTCATTCCTAGCATTCACAGTTACATTTTTCATTTTCCCCTGACATCTGGTGATCTCATTTCAGGATAGAAACTCCTAGCTTGAAATTATTACCGAAATCACTAACTCACTCTTACTTAGGTAGACTGCTGCACACCAGCCAGCATATCAGTCTCACTTTAGTCACTCAATTTCAATCTGAGTCTCATGGAAACTAGTACATACCTCCAGGAATCCAAGGATATGGGGCTTACTAACCCCCAGGAAATTTGAGGTTATGTCCTGTCGCGCTGCAATTACGAGCAGCAACGCAAGAATGCCACCCGTGAAGAGCGGAAAATTCGGTGTGAGCGCGAAAAAGAACAGCATGAATACGAGGAACGTGAGAAAGAACGTGAACACGAGCGTGCCGAGCGCTAGGCACGTGAAAGAGAACGTGAATACGAGGAACACGAGGAGCATGAGGAATGCGAGAAGGAGCGTGAGCGCGAGGAATGTGAGAAAGAACGTGAGCACGAGGAACGTCAGAAAGAATATGAGCGCGAGAAAGAACGTGAACACGAGCGTGCCGAGCGCGCCGAGCACGAAGGCACGTGACAAACACGAGCTTGAAGTTTTGAAGCTGAAGCAAGACTCCTTGGCTTCAGGCACATCGGATGCAGCTAACCCAAGCTCTACTAGTGCTCTCCCAGCACCTGTTCTAGCAACTCCACGTCTCAAGCTTCCTTCTTACAAGGAAGGCGAACGAATTGAGCCATTTATAGCTCGTTTCGAAGACATGGCACGTCTGTATGATCTGGATGAGGCGGCTAAGTGGCTTCAGTTCCTTAGCCTGTTTGAGGGCCCTGCCCTTGACATTCTCCACAGAATTCGCGGAGATAATCTCACGTACGACGTGATGAAGACTGCACTCGTCAAAGCGTACGGTCTTGCCGTTGATCACGCTAGGAATCAGTTCAAGAACGGGCGTCTCCAGGAAAAGGAGACAGTTGTATAGTTCCTTGACCGTCTCACGGCATACTTAGGCGAGTGGATGGAGAAGGACGAAACTCCCAGCACGTGAGAGGGAATGATTGACCTTGTTCTGCACAGACACTGCTGGAAAAGTCGTGGCCTGCCGAGCTTATGCCCCAGCTCAAGATGTCCAAAGTGAAGGATGCAAACCAAATGGTGGAAAAGGCTAATGCTTTCTTTACTGCGTACGGGTACCAAACTCATAGGCAACAGCCATGGAATAAGATAGATACTGCTAAGTCTGGTAAGCAATCGCAGACTGAACCCCAGCATCAAGGCCGTTCTCAGAATAATGGCCAAGGTCCAAACAAACCGCAGAAGGACCAGGGGCAGAATGCACAGAAACCTGACTGGAAGAGGTACAAGCAGTACCCTAACCAGCAGCACTACCCTAAGCAGCAGCAGTATCAGCCACGCAATCGACAACCAGGACAAACCTTTTCAGCACCAGCCCCAGTGTATCGGAGGCAGGAGGCAAACGCAGCCTTCATTCCCCAACAGGCGCACGATGGTGCCGTCCCCACCAGCACAGCTCCTCCTTCACAGTTCACTAGTCCCTCTCAGATGGTGAACTCTCTTCCACAGGCCGTCAGCGCTCCTGCTCCCCAGATGGTGAGTACAACTCCTCATGCTCCTAGTCAAAGTACAACTCCTCGTGCACCTAGTTCGGGTACGACCCCTAAAGCATATAGTTCTCAGGGCGCTACGTTCGCTGCATCATACGTTCCACAGTCTCATCAATGACTGGCTACTGCCTCCTCGGACCCATCCACTGGCAACAGTGCCTTTCTTGTTCAGCCAGGGTTTGTGGGAGGTGTTTCTGTAAATGTTCTGAGGGACAATGGTTCCTCAGGTTGCTCCATCAAGCAGAGTCTAGTTTGGCCCGAGGAGTACATAGGTAGGCACACTCAAGTTAGACTTATTGATGGAACAGTGAGATTGTTCCCTGAGGCACGTATCCAGGTAGCATCTCCCTTTTACACAGGTTCAACAGTTGCAGTTGTCATGCCAGAACCTTTGTTTGACCTTATTATAGGTAACATACCAGGCGTCAAAAATAGTTGCACCGTAGATGTTGCTACACAGACTTCGGCTGCTACATTGCATCGCCGCAAGATCTGATACACAGTCAAGACGTTGTCCATGAACGGCAGTCTGACCCGACACTTGCCACGGTGCGTAGGAAACTGGAGGGTAATGTGATGAAGTATTCGCAGGGTGGTCGAGCCAGGTTCCTTCGTAAGCGAGGACGGCTGTACCGTGAGTCACACACACCCCAGAGTGAGGTTCGACTGCAGTTTGTCGTTCATGCGAAGTATCGCCGAGCAGTGTTTGAATTGGCTCATTGTTCAGTGATGGGAGGTCACATGGGCCAAAAGAAAACCTCTGACCGCATCCATGATGACTTTTTCTGGCCAGGAATGGGACAGGAAATAACTAGGCTAGTGCATTCCTGTGATGTGTGTCAGCGTACCACTGACCGCGGGTGTGTCCATCTCGCGCCATTGAAGCCATTGCCTGTAATCTCTGAACCATTTGAGAGAGTAGCAGTTGACATTGTTGGGCCAACACTCCTAAGGCTAGTGATGGATCAAAGTACATCCTCACTATCGTTGATTTCAGCACACGGTGGCCTGAAGCCGTGCCTCTTAAGAATATGGAGGCCGTCACTGTTGCAGAGGCACTGATTGAGGTGTTCTGCCGAGTAGGTATCCCCAAGGAGGTCTTAAGCGACCGGGGTTCACAGTTCACCTCTGCAATGATGAATGAAGCATTCAGTTTGTTATCAATCCGAGGCTTGTGAACTATGCCTTACCACCCCATGTGTAACAGGTTGTGTGAGACGTTCAGTGGGACTCTCAAGAAGATGTTGAAGCACATGGCCGCTGAACAGCCAAAAGAATGGCTGCAGTTCATTGCTCCTCTTCTTTTTGCTTATCGAGAAGCCCCACAGCATTCCTTGAAGTTCTCACCTTTTGAACTGGTGTATGGAAGGTCGGTCCGTGGGCCACTTCAAGTTCTTCGAGAGTTATGGGACAATGAAGAACCTGACCCTGAAGTCAAGACCACCTACACCTACGTCCTTGATTTCGCTGACCGCCTCCAGTCGACATGCGAGTTAGCTAAGGAAGAATTTATCAGGGTGCGCGAAGTTCAGAAAGCTTATTATGATAAGGAAGCAAAGCTTCAGAAGTTCAGTCCAGGTGATAAATGCCTGGTGTTACTCCCCACTGCCCAGAACAAGTTATTGGCACAGTGGAAGGGTCCATACAATGTAGTAGAGCGCGTTTCAGACCTCATCTACATAATCCAGATGGGGAATCTTCGGAAAAGATTCCACATTAATATGTTGAAGGCGTATCATGAGCCAAACCCTGAGGAAGCTGGCTTTCCTGTACTCGGTGACAGTGACCAGCCAGCAGAAGAAACTGGGGCAGTCGCGGTGATCCCAACCGAGGAAACTGACGACGAGCCCTTTACCGCTCAGTCCCGGCAGGACGAGACTGTCGGAGATGTCTTACTTAACACTGACTTAGCATTAGATGACCAAAATGTTATAAGGTCAATGCTCTGTCGGTATGCTGGTGTCTTCTCTGACCAACCTAGACTCGCAAAGGTTGAGTGTCATAAAATTGAGTTGACCAGCAATACTCCTGTAAAGGTTAAGCCATATCCGATTCCCATGTAACTACTGGACGCAGTAGATAAGGAAATTGCTGACATGGAGGCTGCAGATATCATTGAAAAGTCATCTCCATACTGCAGTCCAGTGGTAGTAGTCCGCAAGAAGGATGGTGGAGTCAGGATTTGTGGCGATTATAGGAGGCTAAATGCAATCACTAAAGTGGATGCTGAGCCAATGGGTGACCATATTGCCATCTTCTCCAAGCTGGCAGGGTCACGATACTTCACAAAGCTCGATCTAGCGAAGGGATTCTTCCAGATTCCCCTTCATCCCGAGTGTCGTCAGTTCACCGCTTTTGCTACTCCTTGGGGGTTGTACCAGTAGAAGGTCCTTCCATTTGGACTTACCAGTTCCCCAGTAGTATTCAATCGAGCCATGAGACAAGTGCTCCATGGTATCGTAGGAGTAGAAATGTTCGTTGATGATGTCCTTGTGCATTCTGCCACGTTGGAGGAGCACCTCAGTCTCTTGGAAATTGTCTTCAGTAGACTCCAGAGTTTCAACATGACTGTGAAACCCCGCAAATGTAAGATCCTGTTTATTATTATTATTATTATTATTATTATTATTATTATAAAGATAACTAGATCTGATGTGAGAGGCGTAAGGCTGAGAGGAAGACCACGAATAGGATGGATGGACAGTGTGAAGAGAGCGTTGGATGCGAGAGGGTTGTCTGTTGAGCAAGGAAGAGTGGCTGTGCGTGATAGAAATGAATGGAGAGAAATTGTGAATGAATAAATGATGACGCAGCCCTGAGAGGATATTCTCCTGCATTTTGTCTGATCAGCTGATCAGGTCAGGTGCAGGTAAGGGGCTGGATCCATTATGATGTGGCAGGGGTAAACCAGCTTTGCTGTCGGGCCCTGCTGCGGATGTCACTGACTGCACTGCGTGGTTGACCCTCGTGCGGTGTGGTGCGGTGAGGATCTGTCCCTTCTCCCCTTTGGGGCTAAGATGCGAATGAATGTGTATGAGTGGATGAGTAAATTGGTAGTGTGTTGACCTGTCTCGGCTACCTCCCTTTTCTTGGGGGAAGCAGCCTAGGTATATAGATAGATAGATTATTATTTGAATGTTAAGGGGAGAAACTAACTTTCTCAGAGGCCAACAGTATAATAATACAGCCTCCTTCAGCGTTTAGTCTCTACTGTGTACTGTTGAGGAAGTTTATAGGGAGAAACTAACTTTCTCAGAGGCCAACAGTATAGTAATACAGCCTTCTTGAGCGTTTAGTCTCTACTGTGTACTGTTGAGGAAGTTTATATATTCTCGACTCTAGAGAACTGGTGAAGTAAGCCAGCATAAAAGTGAAATTGCTACTTGATTTCACGAGTCGATTCTCTCGTGATAATCGACTCGATAGTCATTCCTAGCATTCATAGTTATATTTTTCATTTTCTCCATGACAAGCGTCCCTGAAGGAGCTCATACTGACGATCAGAAAGAAAGTTGTGACTGGAAAGATGCTTTAAGATTTTTCTGTTAACAATTGATTCTAAAACCTTTGAGACACTGGATGTTAAAGCAAATGGACGATAGTTAGAGGGTTGGGAATGGTCACCCTTATTTGGGACTGGCTGAATGAGAGCAAACTTCCAGCAAGAAGGAAAGGTACAAGTTGACAGACAAAGGCAAAAGAGTTTACCTAGGTAGGGTGTAAGCACAGAAGCACAGTTTTTGAGGGCAACAGGAGGGACTCCATATGGCCAATATGCCTTGTTAGAACTGAGGCCAGTGATGGCAGAAAATACATCATCTGAATAGATTTTAATGTCAGTCATGAGGAAGTCAGAGGGGGGAAGTGATGGAGGAACAGCACCGGAATCGTCTAAGGTGGAATTGGAGGAGAAAGTCTGAGCGAAGAGATCTGCTTCATCAGTAGAAAAAATAGCTACAGAGCCATCAGAGTAGAAAAGAGGAGGGTAGGATGATGAGGCAAAGTTGTTAGAAAGGTTTTTCACAAGGTGCCAGAAGGAGCGAGAATTCGAGTTGGAGAGTTGAGAACATTTACCACGGATGAAATTATTTATAGCAGAGCGAAGAACAGACTTAGCATGATTCTGGGCAGAAATATAAAAAAGATGTGATTCAGGGGTTAGTTGGCTCCGTTACCATTTATAGGCCCTCTCCTTGTTGTGGACAGCATTAGAACAAGCGTGATTAAACCAAGGCTTTCTTGTATTAGTCAAAGGATACAAGAAAGGAATGTATGCTTCCATGCCCGAGGAAATAACCTCCGTAATGTGCAAGACACACTCAGACGGCTTTCGGCCATGGAAGCAATAATCATTCCAAGGAAAATCAAAGAAGCACTGCCTGAGGGCCTCCCAATCAGCAGCTCCAAAGTGCCACAGATGACGTTTCTTTGGAGGGTCCACAGGCCGTACCGGAGCGATAGGATAGGTTAAGGTAATAAGGTTATGATCTGAGAAGTCCAACGGAAAGAAAAGATTAACAGTGTAAGCAGAAGGATTAGTTGTTAGGAAGAGGTCAAGTATGTTGGAACTCTCTCCCAGGCGGTCAGGGATATGGGTAGGGTGCTGTACAAGCTCCTCTAGGTCATCGAGGATAGAAAAGATGTAGACTTGTTCACCAAGTGGACCAGTGAAAGGAGAGGAGAGCCAAAGGTGGTGGTGAACATTGAAATCTCCTAGAATCGAGATATCAGAGAGAAGAGAAGTGGATAGAAGTATCGTAGAAGTAAGATAGTCAAAGAATTTTTTACAGTCAGTAGAATTAGGAGATATGTAAACAACACAGATATATTTAGTCAGAGAATGACAGGACAGCCGAAGCCAGGGATTAGAAAATTCAGAAGAATCAACTTCAGGAACACGAGAGCAGGATAGATTGTTGCGTACATATATGCAACAGCCACCTTTGGCTTTGAAATGAGAATAGAGAAAGTAGGAGGATACAGAAAAGGGTTTGCTGTCAGTTGCCTCAGCTGAGTTTCTTGAGGAGGAGAAGGTGAGGTTTAGAGGAGGAAATGTGGTGCTCAACAGAGCGAAAGTTAGAGGAAAGGCCGCGAATGTTGCAGAAATGCAGAAGGAGTGAGTCAGACAGTGGTTCCAGGCAGCTCCGAGAGTCGTCACAGGGAGAGGGGCGGATGGTGGGGGCATTTATGGTGCCCCCCCCCCGGGGTCTCCGAGGCATTGTGTGTGTTCGCCATTTTTGTAAAATTTTGAAAAGGAAGTGTAGTGTGTAGCATGCATGTAGTTTGGTGTTGACAGTTAGAGAAACTTGTATTGGAGAGCATGCTGGCCTACTCTCTGTGTTACTGAGACACTGAAAAAGTTCACCAAAGGGGGATGGTCGGGAGCTCCAGCTCTCCCTGTCATCAGCTTTTCATCCTCCTTGGGAGTACTGCCCTGCTCGACTGGTGCTACAGTCTACTCCTACAAATCTGTTAATGCCAGTCTTTTATTTGTACAAAAGGTCAGCTCTGGAACTGTCTTCTGTTTGTATTCTGTACTGCTCATGACCTAAAGGCAGTGTGTCCAAGCAGCTTTAACAGATCTTCTATTTGGGTCTTTATTATCGTGTATTTATTGTTGCATAGAGGAAGCAGTTTACAGGCTTGTAGCGTTTATTTTCTTTTTCTTGCCTTAAAAAAACGAATTGTTGCAATATAGTTCATCATACATGGAATCTGGGTTTGTTGTGATAGTAAACTAGTTTATTATTATTATTATTATTATATCAGTTCTCCTCGCCCAGTAAGAACTTAGCCAAGTAAGTGCTTTAGGAAAAAAATAAAAGAAAGAAAGATAAGAAAACTATGCGAGTCAGAAACGGATATAACCACAGGGGTAGGTCATGTGATCTTATACGACACAGAAAACGTACTCGCAGTGAAAGCAAAAGGAATTGTAATGGTAGTCATGTGTAATAAATCTTGGAATTTCTTTTCTCTTACCCATCCAACACACTGTAATGCACATTGTCACTCTGAATAAACAGGAAAAATTGGGCAAATAAACTGAGTTAGCCAAACGTATAAGGGGTGATGATTTATTCATGTGGCAGTGGCAGCATGAGTGTATGCGAGCACAGAATCCCTCTGTCCCAAGCTGGGGCGAGGGCTGTAGGCTGTACTGCCAACTCATCCCCGTACGAAAACATCCTTTCGTGACTCCCCAAATTAAATGTACCTCCATTCATCACCTCCTACCTCCACAATGCCTCCACCTCCAGCCGACCGGGGGACACTTACAACGAAGAGATAAAGGATAATTGAATAATCTGGTCATTAATTGAAAGTTCAGTGCGCTGTAAATATGCAGCTATGATTGGTTGAAAAGCCTACTTTCAAGAAAAATATGGATATGAGAAAGGCTTGGCTTCTAACACCCGTAGTCTTGAAAGTGAGGGCAGTGGTTGCCCTTTCCACACTCCACTCTGAAGTGGAAGCTCACTCCTTAAACGCAAGTGGTAATCTTGAAAGCGCGAGAGCGCACCCCTTCGTGTGGGTTGGCACGGCAAACAGTTGGTAACACTGATTAATTTTTAAATTTAAAATCTTAAAAAAAAAAAAAGCATATGACAGTTTATAAGATTGGCATACAGTATATTCTCTTATTGTCAGTAATTCTTACCTCATTTATAATTAAAGTCTGGCATTAGCTCTTAAATAGTCTGTATGAAAGTATGCATACAGGCTTTGGAGAACCGTAACGTAGAAAAATTCGTTGTCAGACATAGCTTCAAAGGGGTTCATGCAGCCAGTAATAACCCTACGGATACGCCTTGGCTGGTCATATCGATTTTGACCACATTTCTGCCCCAAACGCTTGTTTTTGGCTTTTTTTCCCACCCAGAATCCCGAAATCCCACCATTTCGCCAAAACGCTTGTGAAGGAGGGGGTAAATTGAAAACCAATCACAGGCACCGAAAATAAAGGTCAAAGTCGTTCAAATCACACCAAAATACACCAGGAAAATATATTGCAAACCAAAACAAAATAGTGCAGACTTGTAAAAATTGACTGAACACAGTCATGAGACTTTGTAATCACACCAATTGACCGTGCACAATTCGTCTGTTTAGGTGGTACTCAGCCATTCTTTACCGTAGGAATCATTTCATGAACTAATCAAACTAAACATGTAATAGGCGTCCTAACTGAAAGTGTGGAACGTGTTCAAGTGAGCAAGCGAGCAAGTCAGGCAGTGCTGAACATCGTTATATGTGGCTCATCATCTTCCTCTGATTTCCTGACATGAAAATGCTAAAAAGAACTTATTAGATTACACCAAAAATATTCCCTCACACTTCCAAAACTAATACTACTCTTGTATTAATTTTAGGTCTAGGGCTTGGGACCTAGCAGGTTAATAATGAATTTGCTTATTGCTCACTCACAAAAATTACTTTCACCAAATCTCGTGGTGCACCCCGATTCGAATCAGAAATAAGAAATTCAGAGTTTCTTCCGTCGATCAGGGTATTGTTTTACTTTGACTCGGAATCAGTCAAAAATTTCAACAACAAAAAAAGCCAAACGAAAAAGGTATTATTTGTTTTGAAAAGGCGAAATCTGGTTGCTCTCAGCGAGATCATTGGAAAATACTGCTGCGCTGCTGACGCAACCCTACACC
This sequence comes from Birgus latro, assembly GCA_018397915.1. Lineage (NCBI taxonomy): Eukaryota > Metazoa > Arthropoda > Malacostraca > Decapoda > Coenobitidae > Birgus > Birgus latro. The sequence continues at coordinate 16,714 of JAGKTI010010140.1, forward strand.
ATTACTTCTTGAGCAGCTGTCTGTGACACTAATCTGCCTTATTAAATTTAAAAAAAAAAAATGGTTTATTTCGTTTACAGAGAAACTGTTGGGCATTACGGATTGTCTATGAAATGAAAATAATTGAGGATTTTATGCGATTTCCAAACTGGTGTCATCTTTCTTGTAACTTCACAATTGCTGAGATATCCAAAAAAGTTCGCAACTGTACTACAGAGTTTTCCTCCCGACCCCATTTCATGCTGATGCGATAAATCTTTCGCTCTGGTACATAATATGTTGGGGGTTCAAACTATGACTACATTTGGTGTTCTCACTCGCTTCGCTCGCTGGAACAAAAATAGAAGCAGATACAGAGTGTCAGCTTTGTTTTCATCTCGTCGTAAATTAATCGTCTCAGGAGAAGCAGCAAAGTCTTTTAAAAGGAACAAAATAATAAATGCTTTTTTTATTTTGTCTACACAATGTTTTTTATCATTAAATTTAAATTCCCATATCACTCACCAGACGGTCCCTCAAAATCTACATAGTTTTCTTTGTACAAGGCTGCTATAATATGACGAAGGGGCATGCCAAGGGGTGTTATGAGACTCCCCACGATTTCCAGTACTACGCTGTGGTAATTCTCTCCCGTTCACCGGGGAAGGCTCTCCCTTTCGTGGTTTATGATTACCAAAAGATACGGATTGGGCAAGGTGAACGCCTGACCACAGTTTAAGACTATGGCTGTAAGACCCCCAGGATATAGAGGTTAAGATTGAAGTGAGCGTAATACTTGAGTAATTACATTCTGAAGCTGTTGGAGATATGATAACTGTGAATAGGAGTGGTACCGATGGTGATTGAAGCCCTGTTCGTTAGGCTTGAGTAGATTTACGCTTTTTTGTAGACTGGTGCTGTAGGACAGGTAGTGCTGGCAATTTCTTTAAGATTTTGGATAGACACTCTTTGTAAGGCACAGGAAGCTAAAGAGTGTTGCGTGAGCTGAGACGAATGATTAGAAAAGATTAGAATGTTTAAGTGTTGAAGAAGGATGGGTGTAGTGCACAAGGTGGGTATAGTATACAAGGTCAAGATTAGTATAAAGCTTAGCAAAGGATTTAATCAATTATGTTTTTTATGCCAAATACGAAAAAAGTAAGCATACGCCACTTTCAAATACGTGGCGTCCTGCAAGAGAACTAAAAATTAAAATTTTGGCATTAGAAGTACGTTCTTGGTTGCTGAATAACTTACCGTTTGTCAGATGCTGAGGTGTCAGGATTGATTACCAAGGTGTTCATCATGGAAAATGTCCAGTGGGAAACGAGTAGAACCCCGAGGTCTTCCCTGGGCAGGCGAGTGACTACCAAGAGCCTTGTCGAGCACCCCAGGAGGCGGCCATTGAGGGACCAATCTGCGAACGCAGTGAGGAAGGCTGGGTCGTCACTCACCACCACCACCATCATGCACCACGACACCTGCCGCAGCTGCTGACGTCACCATGGTACAAGTTAGCTGTGTGACCTACTTGCCTCAGCAGTAATGTGAGATTGACGATCCCACCTCAGCACTAATGTGAGAGTAAGCTACCCACCTCAGCAATGAAGTGAGAGTGACCTAACCACCTCGGCATTAATGTGAAAATGATCAATGCGCCTCACCAGTAATGTGAAAATAAGCTACCCACCTCAACAGTAATGCGAGAGTTAACTATCCTCCTAAGCAGTAATGTGAGAGAGGCAAACCCACCTCAGTAGTAATGAGAGAATACCTGACTGCTTCAAGAGTTATGTGAGAGTAACCTACCCACCACAATAGAAGTGTTAGAGTGACATTCCCACCTGAGCAAAAATGGAAGAGTGACCTACCCGACGAGCCTGGCTGACCATCCGGGAGAGCTGTGCCTGCGTCACGTTAGCGTCCTGGCCGTCCACACCCACCTCGAACACATTCACACCCAATGCCGCTCCAACATCGCCAATACTCTAATAATAAGCAGTATATTAATTATGTAGAGTAAATTAGTTTTCATAGGGTTAAGAAGCCGGGGAGGAAAGTGTATTATTACTTTTAAATTTCTTCCTAATTATCTATCCATCTATCTATAGCCAGACGTCTCAATGCCGCAAGGGAAGGCAACAAACAAATCGGTTCGCTCTGTCCCTGGCCATTGTGCTGCTTTCCCACAGCTCTAACTTTCTGTCTCATATACCTCTTCACTCCATCCCTCCATCTCATCCTTGGTCTCCACCTCCCTCTTCCCCCCCTCCACCTCACTCACATACATTCTCACCAGTCTCTCGCTCTCCGTCCAATCCACGTGGTCAAATCACATCTGTGTATTTGTCCTTACGTTTTTTATCACATCCACATCCACACCACAACGCTCCATCACTTCCTCTTGTGTCAGTCTGTCTCTCCATGTAACTCCACACGCTCCCCTCAGTTAACTCGTTTGCACTGCTCTCACTCTTGACTTGTGCCCCTCCAACAATGTTCAACTTCAATTCCATACGTTAGAATTGGTATCACAATCCCACCATGCAGAGGCTTTTTTACCTTCATGCTCATTTTCCTAATCAGTATTACTGTTTTCTAAGAATCAGGGACCTTCTTGCCCTGTTGTACCTTTTCATGGACTTCATCCTCTGAATTTCCATTCTTAGCCATTATGCTACCCAAGTACTAAAATAAACTTATATTTCTTTTTCCTCATCATCCAGCCCCACTGTGCATTCAGTAGCTTCATTTCTCTCGAAGACTACGACTTTACAATTCCCTGCATTCAGCTTTAGAGTCTGTTTCTTACACATTCCCCCAAACTTATTCAACAAGCCTTGCAATTCCCCTTCGTCCCCATTTAACAATACAGTATTATCTCCAAACAATAGAACAGGAAGTTTCCAAACGCTGCTCTTTTTCGTTAGGACCGCTCCAGCATCCACTGCCCTACCTTGTATCTCTTTTATGACTCCACCCACATACAGATTGAACAACAGTGGATATATGATAAAACTGTTCCAATTCAACATTCAGGCAGAAAAATTTACACGCACTGCAGCCTTGGCACCCTCGTATATACTCTTCTTGCCATTCAACAGCTTCCCACTTACTCCATATAATCTTATTATTTTCCAAATTACAAGTCTATTCACTCAGTCGTATGCTTTCATTAAATCCATGAAGGCCACTGTCTTCTTTTCTTTTTGTAGAAACTTTTCCACTGAATATCATAGGACGAATATCTGGTCTATACAGCCTCTTCTGTTCCTAAACCCTTCCTGTTCTTTAACTCATTCCACTGTTATTTCCCTAACTCGGTCAATAATTATCCTACCATATAATTTTCCTATTACACCTAGAGAACAAATGCCACTGTGATTACAACACACTTCATTTTCCCATTTGCCTTTATTTAGGGGAATAATAATTAGTCAATTCTTAACAGAAAAATCTTAAAGCACCTTTCCTGTCACAACCTTCTTTCTGATCGTCAGTATGGGTACCGTCAGGGACGCTCGACTGGCGATCTTCTCACCTACCTTTCAGACTCCTGGTCATCCTCATTTCGGGACTTTGGCGAAAGCTTTGCCATTGCACTTGACATCTCAAAGGCTTTCGATCGAGTCTGGCATAAATCTTTAATTTCCAGACTGCCTTCCAACGGATTTTTTCCTTCTATATGTGCCTGCATCTCTAGCTTCCTTTCTGGTGGTTCTATAGCCGCTGTTGTAGACGGCCATCGTTCTTCTCCTAGACCTATCAGCAGTGGTGTTCCTCAGGGCTCTGTCCAATCACCAACTCTCTTCCTCTTATTCACCAAAGACCTAAGCTGTACATCTAACCCTATCCACTCATAAGCTGATGATTCCACTCTTCACCTTTCAATTCGGTTTCCGCAACGTCCATCTCAGCAGTAACTTCAACAAACAAGGGATGAGGCTATGCCACACCTAATGTCTGACTTGGCTCGTATCTCTGATTGGGGTAAGAATAATCATGTTATTTTTAATGCATCAAAAACTCAGTTTTTACACCTATCAACCCGACAAATCTTCCTCAGGATTACCCACTAATTTTTAATAATGTCCAGCTCAGTGCTGCATCATCCTTGAACATGCTTGGGGTTTCATTCTCTCGGGATTTGTCTTGGAAAGAACATATTACATCTCTTGTGAAATCTGCTTCCAAGACATTAGGTGTGCTAAGCCGACTCCGAACTTTCTTTACCCCTGCACACTTGTTGACCTTGTACACAGGTTTTATTCGCCCATGTATGGAGTACAGCTCTCATGTGTGGGGAGACTCCCCACTTGCAGCTCTTCTCAATAGGGTGGAGTCAACAGCTTTTCGTCTCATTAACTCTCCTCCTCTTACTGATTCCCTTCAACCTTTGTCTCTTCACCACATTGTTGCATCTTTATCTCTCTTCTATTGCTACTTCAACGGTCACTATTCCTCTGAACTGTCTGCTTGTATCCCTCCACCTCTACGACGGGCACGTAGTACGCATCTAGCAACAAACTCTCATCCCTTTTCTGTCCATCTCTCTAATGCAAGAGTTAACCGTTACTCCCTGGTCATCTCTGGAGCTCTCTTCCTCTGTTTGTATTCCCTACTTCCTCTGAACTCCAATCTGTGTGTCCAGGCATCTCGAAATGAATGGATCTTGAATTTGGCTCTTTTTTGTATTGTTTTTGCTTTTTCTTGGAAGGAACAGTATGCAGGCCCATGGCCTTTGGTTCCTTCTTCCTTGTATTAAAAAGAAAATAATGTCTTTCAGTCATCCGGGACACTACATTCGTCCCAGGGCAATCTGCAAATCTTCCATATCAACTTTACAAATAACTCTCCCACATGCTTCATCATTTCACCACCCCGCTGCAGGGGGTCACCTTGACGTGGTGGCGGGGCTTGAAATGTGATTGGCGGTGCCATCTACTTTGGAGGGATGCCTGCCTTTGTAGGGTTTGGCATTTGTCTGCCTCGTGGACAAAGCACCCCCTACATCACTGGTGGAGGAAACCTGCTGTTGATGTTAGTCCCTGCCCATTTGCCATCTAGGGCAGGACTGTTGCCTCCCCACGTGTTCCGTAACTCGGTCAATAATTATCCTATCATATAATTTTCCTATTACACCTAGAGAACAAATGCCACTGTGATTACAACACACATCATTTTCCCATTTGCCTTTATTTAGGGGAATAATAGTTAGTCAATTCTTAACAGAAAAATCTTAAAGCACCTTTCCTTTCACAACCTTCTTTCTGATCGTCAGTATGGGTTCCGTCAGGGACGCTCCACTGGCGATCTTCTCACCTACCTTTCAGACTCCTGGTCATCCTCCCATAATGCTGGGAGACGGGAGTCTTGGGGGTTGAGCGATGCTGCAAGGTGCACCCTGCAACTAGCAATACACCTCTTTGGTCCCTTATTATGGCTTGACGGGCGGCCTGGTTGGGCCAGGTCAGTCGGCTGGTCATGAGTTGGCTAGGGTCAAGTGGGTACTGGGGGGCATGGTGGCTCCTGTCGTCCTGGAGTCACCCTTGCCCGGGTCCCCCGGTGGTTACCCGCATATACTCTCTCACTAGCTCTGGGGTCGCCAGTGGTGTTTTTCCTGGCATACGACCGTCCCTTGTTGGACTCCATGGTGGGTGGAGGGGTGGGGGAATGAAGTTTTTAGACTATATATGGCTTCATTAGATAATTCCAACCCTGGCTCCATTCCTGATGACCCGGCACCCGTTCCTGGCTCCTCTCACGACGTTTCTTCAGGGGAGGCCCCCGTGCCTCCCCGTCCTGGTTCTCATGTGGCCACCCTGGAACCTTACCAGCCTGGTTCTGGCTTTAGGTCCAAGGGTAAGGCTAAGTATAAAGGACACAGTAAGTTGGAGAAGTCGCCTGGAGCTGCTCATGAGGTCCTTCCAGGAGTTTTTGAAGGAATTTACTTTGTAAAATACCATGTCATCCGTACGTTGGAGGAACAACCAATCACTAACCTCGAAATTTTTGATGTGCATCATGAGATTGTGGCTATCTGTGGGATGGAGCCGAAGATGTCTGCTCAGGGGGATGGTAGCCTTCTGGTAGAGGTTGCATCACCTGAGGAGGGTACCCGCATCACTGATAAATGCAAAGTACCTGGTGCAAAGTTCGCCTGTGTTCCTCACGCAACTTTCAATCAATGTTGTGGGGTTGTGTTTTCCCGGGACTTACTCCGTTACTCAGAAGAAAAGCTGCTTGAAGAAATGAAGGTCCACAAGGTCGTTAAAGTGGAGAGATTCAAGAAGAAAATTGATGGTATTCTCACTCCAACCCCATCCTTGTTGATGACCTTTGACTGCACTGTTCTCCCTGCCTCCATCAAAGTTGCTTGGCTTTCCCTTAAGTTCAAATCCTTTGTCCCAAATCCACGACGCTGCTACCGCTGTCAAATGTATGGGCATGTTGGCCGTGTCTGCCGTCGTTTGCAACAGGGCCTCCCGGCGGTGTGTGTCAATTGTGGTGGTTCCACACATGCAGGTCAGGACTGCCCTGGGCCTGTTTGTTGTGTCCATTGTGGTGAGGCGCATCCTGCTTCTTCCAATGCCTGTGCTCGGTTTTGGTTGGAAAAGGAGATCCTTCTCATCCGTAATCGGGATAAGGTGAGTTTTGCTGAGGCCAGGAGTAGAGCCATGACATAAGGTTTCCATAATGGGGCTTCCAATACATCGGTTTTGTCCCGCAATAATCGTCCACATCGTACTGTCCAACAGCAGATCCAAGTTCCACCTGCGGTGCCTGCATCCACTGATTTGGTGCTTATGCATCATCAGTCTCCCCTTCTTGTGTCTCAGCCTCTCCTCCTCAGTTGTCCACCATTAATAATGGTGTGCACTTTCCTACCTCTAAACACCATTGTGGTTCCTCTGAGTCTTTGAGTACAGAAGATCCCCAAAGCAAGATTTCACTCGTGGAGTCCTCCTCATCTGATGTTTGTCCTTCTGTGCACCAACCCTCGGACCTCGTGTCTGGGGTACCAGAGGGCTCCTCAGGCATCAGTTGAGTCTGGCGCCTCCTTCTCGGAGGCATCGGAAGATTCTCCTCCGGTTGCCTCTGAGGATTCTGTTCTGTCCCCTCCAAGTTCAGAAGCCAGGACCCCAACCCCTATTACTCGTCCTCCTGAATCGTTGGGGGTATCGGACAGGGGTATGAACAACAATTCCTCTTCTGCTGGGCATCGTCGAGTAACAGTGAAGTCTTCTACCACTTCACAGGGCCCAGGTCCTCGCTCTGCTCACAGTGCTGCCCGTGAATTGCCCCCTAGTGGACGAGCCCGCCCTCCTATGAAGGCCGTCTCCCAGGGTCGCTCTGTACTCTCCACTTAGTAACCCTTATTTCTCTGTAAATAGTTCCTCCCTCTTCCTTCATCTTTGTATTTCTTTTATGTGTTTTTATGTTTTTACCCCATCTTTTAAGAGTTTTAATGGCTACTATCATCCAATGGAACTGTCGTGGCCTACCTACCAATTGGGAGGAACTCCGTTGGCTTCTGGTAAGGTATTCCCCAGTGTGTGTTTGCCTTCAGGAGACAATGGTTGGAGATTCTACTCCCTCCAGTCCTCCTGGTTACCATGTATTTTATTCTGATCCTCTTCTTGGACAGGGACGTAGTGGGGGTGTAGCCATCCTCCTACGACGTGACATCCCTTTCACCCATCTGAATCTTACCACGCCTCTACAGGTTATTGCTGCTCGGGTTTTCCTTCACTGTTATTACACAGTATGTTCCATATTTTTACCACCCAACACAACAGTCTCCAGGGACGAGCTGGAACTCCTTATTCGTCAGTTTCCTTCACCCTTTCTACTCTTGGGGGACTTTAATTGTCGCCATCCGATGTGGGGTGATTGCCTTACTAACCAACGAGGGAATTTGTTGGCAGCACTACTGGAGTCTGAAGACCTTTCATTAATTAATATCGGGGCATTTACGCATTTCCATCCCCAAACAATTTACTGCCATCGACCTCTCTGTTTGCTTGCCCGACTGCATCCTGGATTTCACCTTGGAGGTTATGGGGAGTTTGCATGGGAGTGACCACTTCCCCAACCTCCTTACATCGTCGGTATCTGGTCCTTGTTTCCGCTTACCGAGGTGGAAGTTGGATAAGGTGGACTGGTCATTTTTCTCTGCTTTGGCATGTATCGATTTCTCTGCAGAGGACTTTCCAACTATAGATGAGGCTATTTCCTTTTCACCTCCGCTTTGCATTCTGCTGCCCTTCAGGCTATCCCAGAAACCTCTGGCATGTATCACTCTCGACCTGTCCGCTGGTGGAATGAGGAATGCAGTGTTGCCATACGGGCTAAAAAGGTACCTTTTTCCCGCTATTGAAGATGCAGAATTGAGCATAATCTTATTGGGTTCAGGAGGGCAAGGGCTAAGGCTCGTCGGGTGCTCAAGGTCACTAGACGGGAATCTTGGAAAGCATATGTTTCTTCAGTTAACTCTAGGAGGCCAGTGTCTCAGTTGTGGAAGAGGGTCAGAAAAATTTCGGGAGAATTTACACCAACTAAGTCCCCTGTGTTGAAGCTTACTGGAGTTCCTTTCAGTGACTCCGTGATTATGGTTGATATTATGCCATCTGCATTTGCAGCAGTCTCTCGTAGGGATGCTGCCACTTCAGCGTTTACTAGACACAGAGAGTTGGAGGATGCGAAGGTGCTGGACTTCCGTTCGGAGAATGGGGAAACTTACAATCTCCCATTCTCTTCTCACAAGCTACAGTTTGCCCTTTCCCATTGTCATGACATCTCCAGGGCCGGATGATATACCTTATGCGATGCTTCGTCACTTGGATGATGATGCACTGTGTTCTCTCCTCAACCTTTTTAATAGAATTTGGAGGGACTCTTCTTTACCCACCTCTTAGCGTGAGGCTATTGTATTGTTATTCCAAAAGCCAGGGAAAGCAGGGTACAGTCCTCTTGAATATAGGCCGATTGCCTCGACGTCTTGTATGTGTAAACTGTTCGAAAAAATGGTTAATACTAACCTTATATATTTCCTCGAAAGGAATGAATGTCTTTCTAATCGTCAGTCTGGTTTTAGAAAATATTGCTCAACAACCGATGCTCTGGTACATCTTGAGGCAACAGTTTGTGCTGCCTTTGCTAGGAAGCAGCACCTAGTGTGTGTTTTGTTTGACCTAGAAAAGGCATACGACACAACATGGAGATTTGGGGTATACAAGGAATTACATCCTATACGATTACGTGGACGGCTACCCCTGTTTCTAATCGATTTTCTTCGTGATCGTAAATTCAAGGTTCGAGTTGGTGCTACCTTGTTTCCTTCGTACCCTCAGGATCAAGGGGTACCTCAAGGGAGTGTCCTCAGTGTGATTCTGTTTGCAATTGCGTTGAATGGTATTGCAGCATCAGTTCCAGTTGAATGGTATTGCAGCCTCTCTATATGCTGATGACTTAGCAATATGGTTTGCTGCTTCCCGAATGTCTGTGGCAGAGCGTAGAATGCAGCTTGCTCTTGACAGGGTCTCACACTGGGCTACCATGCATGGCTTCCGTTTCTCACCGACTAAAACAGTGGCCTTACATTTCTGTCGCTTGAAAGGTGTGCATCCGGATCCAGACCTCCAATTGTATGGCCAGAGGTGCGAGTTGTGGATGAGGCAAGGTTTCTTAGCCTTATTTTTGACGGGAGGTTGACGTGAGTCCCTCATATCCATTCTTTACGTCGGTCATGTCACCGAGCCCTTTCTTTCCTACGGACCCTGTCCCATCTGTCATTGGACGCCGACAGAACTACCCTGCTACGCCTCCACCGTACCTTAATGAGGAGCAAACTGGACTATTGGTGTGAGGTGTACTCATCTGCTACTGAGGCACGGCTGTGACCATTAAATTCACTCCACCATGCTGGGATCCGTCTGTCTACTGGGGCTTTGCGCTCGTCACCGATACCTAGTCTGTTGGGTGATGCAAATGAGCCACCATTGGATATCCAAAGACAGTCCTTATTAGTGCGGTGTTGGCTCCGCCTCCACCGTCTTTCCAACTCTCTGTGTAGTAGGGCTGTCTCTGAGATTGCTCTTCACCCCTTTTATGACACCCACCCTCACTATTCCCACCCACTTGGGTACAGAGTAAGGGCTGCCTTGGAGGAGTTGCATATTCCCTCTTCCCCTGTTTGCTCAATGCGTGTTTCCCGAGTGGCTCCATGGCTTCTTCCAGAGGTTCAACCGTGTGTTCACTTCCCTGAGAGAAAGACCACCCTTTCCTCACAGGCAGCTCTCTCTTATTTTTTAGAACATGCCACTACCCACAGTGACTTGATCCCTGTGTATACGGATGGGTCCAAATCCCATTCTGGGACTGGGTTTGGTGTGTAGCCGTGATGGGAGTCTCCCTCCTTCCGCATCTATTTTTACTTGTGACCTTAGTGCTATTTTAGTTGCAGTTGAATTGATTTATAGTTTACCTCCATTTTCTTTTGCCATTTTTAGTGACTCTGCCAGAGCCTTGTGAGCTTTGTTTAGTACCTCCTTATCTCATCCCCAAGCCTTGGCTATCCTTGAGTGGCTCTACTTGTTGCATAGGCGTGGGTACTCTGTAAAGGTGTGTTGGGTCCCTTCCCATGTGGGGGTTGTGGAGCTGACTCCTTAGCGAAAGCTGCTGCATCACGCCCATTCTGTCCTCATTACCGTGTCCCGTTTGAGGATCTCCGTGCAGCCACTATGGCGTCTGTGCGTTCTTGTTGGCTGAGGAGGTGGGATGCCATTGGGTCGAACAAGCTTCACAGTACTCGTCAAGACCTGGGTGATGTAGGGTATGTGGGAATGTCCCGCCAGTGGGAGACGGCCTTGGCTCACCTCCTGATTGGCCACACTAGGCTGACCCATGTTTTTTTAATGGAGAGGGCACCACCTCCCTATTGTGATGCTTGCCTAGTTCCTTTGACGGTATGGCACATCCTTGTGGAGTGCCCCAGTCTGGAGGACCTTCGTCGGCTGTACATTTCATGGTGCCGAACTGGTGATGGGTCCTACCTTCTCTCCTTGGTGCTTGGGGAAGAGGCTTGTGCTGCGGAAGGAGGCACATTTTCTTTTTTACTTCATGCCGGCCTACTGACGAAGATACAGTGCTCAACTCGTTTAAATCATGTCTTAATGGTTTTCTTGTAACTTTGTGGTGTTTTTAGCTTATACTTGTTTTTAAGTTTTGGAGTGTTATATGTCTCCCCTTTTTTATGTATTTTACATTATGCTGACTATTTTTTTTTTTTTTTATTTTGTGTTCTGCGGCATATGACCCTTGCTCTTGCGCCGCCAAGTCAGTTTTCTCCATTCATTCATTCATTCATTCTTCATTTCACCACACACTCCTTCAGTTCCTGGGGTTTCCCCATTTTGACTTTCTTCATTGCTACCACCACTTCCATCCTACTGATCATATCCTCCCTTGTCTCCCTTCTCGTCCCAGCTACTCCCCAGCCACTTTTACTCGCACTGCTTTTACTCTCTATGTTTAACAATTCCTTAAATTGTTCTCTCATTCTGCTCACTTTTTCTCCCTTCTCCACTAGCAAATCTACCATTTTCAGCTTCCACTCCTCTACTTCCTTCTTTATCACTCTAACTCTCTTTACCTCCTTTCTAAATATCAAGGTTATTTGTCTGAGAACAGTAATTGTTTTGATAAAAGAATACAGTGTTTTCTGAGTGTTATTGACTACTGAAGGAAACTTTCAGTGTTAAAACTCAATTCCAACTGAGACCATCGCAGTCGTAATAAACTGAGATATCAAAGGAAGGATCTCATCCAGTTATAGAGCATTAGTTAACATCCAATAAAGTATTCTTTCGTATTACCTTTATTACGGTGCTGTTTGCTACTAAGTTGTCCGTGAGCAGCATTGGAAAACAGCTGCCTTGTTGCCAAGTTTCCAACACTGATCCAACCATCGGTACCGATTCCCACAGACCATCTCTAGAATCTGTAATGAAATAATGACTCTCTCTCTCTCTCTCTCTCTCCACACACACACACACACACACACACAGATGGATGGATAGATAGATAGATAGATAGACAGATAGACAAACAGACAGACAGATAAACACCACGTGATCAGGAACATCTTTAATAAATTGGTGACGTTTGACAACTCATTTGTCATTTTCACACTGGGAAATACAATATAACCAAGTAAACACCATGTCTATGATAAAAATACGAACAAAACATGATTATGATACCGAGGTTTGAAAATGATGAGTTGTCGAAACGTCACCAATTTATTAAAGATGTTCCTGATCACGTTGGTGTTTATCTGTCTGTCTGTTTGTCTATCTGTCTATCTATCTATCTATCTATCCATCCATCTGTGTGTGTGTGTGTGTGTGTGTGTGGAGAGAGAGAGAGAGAGATAGACAGATAGACAAACAGACAGACAGATAAACACCAACGTGAT
>JAGKTI010010141.1:18194-29169 GCA_018397915.1 Birgus latro
TCAATACTTTCCGCGCCTACTGTATATGTATGTATATACAGTATGACCTCACTACAACGGACTTCAGTACACCGAAAGTTGCTTTTTTCAGAGTCAGGGAGCCGACTGGAATTATTTTTTTTATATATCAGGAAAACCCGGAGAAAGCTAGAAGCATTCCGGACTGCCTAACCTCACGGCAGGTGGCCATATTGTCCGCGCGGTTTGTGTGTTCGTGCATTGGTTGGTGATGGGCTGGCAGCGTAGCTATTGTTCTAAGTGTACAGTACAGTATTTGAAAAGTGTTTATAATTAAATTATACCCACAATGTTCTTTCTAAATGCTCAAAAATTAGTAAAGGGATCTGCATTAATATTAAGACATCAAGCTTTAATCACACGTCGTGCTGTGTGTGTGTTCGTGCTTCGGTTCGTGGTGAGCTGGCGACGTAACTATTTTTCCTCCACATTATTTCCCCCCAACATCATTTTCCCTAAGTCCCATACTGGTCGACGGTGATGAGTGATAAGTGAAATATACAGACAATTGGGACAATGATTCACTGTTCCTTGATGATGACCCTGAAGATAATGGGAAATGATTTTGAAGGATTTGCTCTGAAGGATCCTTCATCAGGTGAGCCAAGCGAGTCTGTTTGATTATGTAAGAGAACTGTTTTTTTTTTATTACTTATGAGTTTTATTGTGTCCAAGCCTTGCTTGAATTTTACTGTGTCATGCAATAAATTATTTATAGTGGAATTTAAGAAAAAAATAAGAGGCAAATGAGATATTACCATGAGTCAAAATGAACTGGTGGAGGTGAAGCAGGATGGTGGTCATGATGCTTTTAATAAGCGATAATATCTTATTTTGAGTGTTATAAATGGCCTTTATTGAGTCTAAAACTTGCTAAAATTATACTGTGTAATGCAACAAATCATTTTTAGTGTCATTTTAGAAAAGCTAAGAGGCAATAGGGATAGAAGGAACTGGTGGGGTGAAGCAAGATGGTGGCTATGACATTTCATGTATGAAAATTATCTTACTGTGAATGTTACAATGGCCTTTATCGAGTATAAACCTAACAAAAACTGTACTGTGTTATGCAATATATTATTTATAGTGGCATTTGAGAAAAGTTAAGAGGCAAGTGGGTTAATGCACCGATTTAGAAGGAAATGGTGGAGTGAAGTAGGATTGTGGCCATGACTCTTTTCATGTATGAAAATAGCTGGGGGAAATCCCTTTGTCGCTTTTTCCGGAATATCGCTTGGGCCCCAATTAGTCCGTTCTAGTGAGGTTTTATTGTGTGTATATATATATTTATATATATACAGTATATATATATTTATGTGTGTCCAACTTTGGGCATAGGCTTCACAGCCTGCTATCAAGGCCCAGCAGTTCTCCTACATACCATGCACCCCTACATGTCACCACTTCAGCGGTAACACCCACCGTCCATATTGAATACATGCTAGGGCTGTCTCATACAGGTTGCCACCACCTACCTCATTAATGAACAAAATTCTTCTTTAGGTATGGCTGTTTATTGTTGAATTGGTGTTTACTGGTATGTCATATACTCGCATATTAATGTTATTTTCTTATGCAGCAAATGTGTATTCTGACATTACTTTGTGGTTATGGAGCTTTTTTGTGTTTATCTGTTGAGACTAGTAATGTGTTATGTGCACATCATCATTTTATAATTAAAATTTGTGCAACTGCTACCCAAGATATCACTCCAACCAGTAAATCAACTGGAGAATAACATTATTTTAATCCAAGTAAAAAAGTTACTGTTACTCTGCTAAAAAAGTTTCTGCTACTCTGCATCATTATCTGGACATATATCATAGTGCAGCACTACATAGACAGTTGTTGGAACTTAGATTCTGCATTATGAGGGCGAACACAATACAGTAGAACCTCCTTTTTCCGGCAACCCTGTTAGCGTCACCTTCTCGTAACCGATATATTTGTTATAATAACACAGTTAGTAATAAAATAGAGAAAAAAGTAAAAAAATATATAAATATGCAATTTAAAATTACCGCGCGTGGTTTTATTTACTCCTGCAGCCGGGGGTACAACACTTCAAGTAAGTGATAATGCATTAGGGGAATGGGTAGACATTGATAATGATGAACCAGTGACATTATCGCTTAATGATGATGAAATCATTACATCAGTGATTGATAAAGATAAGTCAAATGATGCTGAGAGTGAGAAAGAGAAAGGATTGGAGCCAAAAGTGTCATGGAGAGATGCTACGAAAGGCCTGTCAGTGTTTATCAAGTTTGCAGAACAGTGCACGTACATGAGCGCTTATGATGTTTTGTCTCATCACTGCATTCAAAATGAGTTTTTGCTGCAGAGAGGAGAGAGTTGTAAGCAGCGAGACAGTCAAGATTTTATGAGGGTAACCCCTTCAGTCTCTCACCATTGCAACCGAACACAGCCTCTTTGCCATCAGCTGATTCAGTAGTAGAAGTCGGCGATGATGAGATCGATGTTGATTTGCGCTAAAGGCCTTACACTAATGCATAACTTGTTTTAAGTGAAGATATAAGTGTCTATGTAAGTGTACCATAGATGTAAACAGTTATAAGTTTTACTATAGGTGTATGAATAAAGTGCAATGTAACAATGAATAAAGTGAACTGTAGTAAGAAGTTATTTACCTGACAACCAACTCTCCACCAGTGCTAGTACACCAGATCAACACACATCGCCTTGTCTTTGGGATGTAGGTAAGCAAAACTGAATTTTGTGAGTTTTTAAGTATTTATGGGTATCCCCTGAGTAATTATAAAGTACACCTTCCTGTTTCTGGCGCTTTCCTGTATCCAGAACACCCTTGGTCCCATTGATGCCGGAAAAAGGAGGTTCTACTGTATTAAACATGAATGTTTAACTTGGACCACCATTATAGGCAGAATGTCCACAAATATATGCTCATGATTCATTGGCTTCCCAGATCACTCGTTGGAGCAAAACCACTAACACTACAATCCCCTCTTTTTCCTGGTCAGAAGTTTGCATTCATTCAGCCTGTCCCAAAAAGGGTGACCATTCCCACCCTTCTGGCTATTGCCCAATTGTCTTAACCCTCTCGTGCACCGTAAGTTTTCTGTAAGTGTGTGTGACATGATCAGAGAAAATGCCAAAGGACAGGCTGGACTCGCGCACAAAGGAAAACATTCCCGTGTATCTTATTTGCCACAGAAATTGATTATAATTGTATAAATTGTATACTATCATCTTTCCTGATTTTTATTCTATACAATAAGCTAATAAAAACACACAAAATTGATGAGTAAAAGTGATATGAAAGTACTGAAATGAGGTGAGAATACTGTTGTTCAACAGTGAAAATAACACCTACACTGTAGAACAAAATTTTACCTACATAATGCAAGAGCTAACATATGTCTAGATGCAGAATTTCACGAGCTTTCACATGGTGGTGTTGTTGGAATTCTGATACAACCAATAATTTTCAAGTAAATTGCCAAAAATCATGTGCGCGCCCCTCCACGCCCTGAACCGAAAACCAAGAGAATGCTGACTTTTTGAGAGTGTTGGCCTGGAACTAGACACTCTCCCCTATGACATACCAAATATTGTTGCATTTCATGCTAAGAGATAATTTTTGGTGAATATTTTTGTCCAGAATTGCCTAATCGGCATCCCCTCAGACCAGCACTGAAAAGTGCATCATAGTGTGTCATCGGTTCGTCTTCAGACTAACACCGTTTTGACTTGTTTTGAGTCATTGTGCACAAAGAGGTTAATTGCTTGTAATTCTAAAATCTTCTGGGATCTTCTCAGTGGTGGAGATTTTGAAGCACCTGTCCCCTCATTCACCTTTCTGACTGCCAACAGGTCAGGGATATTCTACTGGTAGGCTTCTTTCCACTCCTTTCATATTCCTGGATATCCTTTTGTTGGGATCCTGATAAAATTTTTGCTTTTCTCCTAGAGGTCTTGGACTAAGTATGGCTGATATCTGTAAATGCCAGATCTCTAACGATTTGTCTCTTATCCTGTGATTCATTTCAAGTTTTCTCCAGCTGTTCAACAGCTGTTGTTGTAGATGGCCACTTCTCTCCTCATAAAACTACCATTAGTGATTTTCTTGGGGCTGCATCCTTCATCATTGCTATTCCTCATGTTCATCAATGATCAGAGCTATACATCTAGCCCTTTCCCTCACTTTGATGTTTTCATACTTAACTTTTCTTCCTGTCCATCACGGTAGTTAGAACGAAAATCACAGAAGAGACTAGTGTACTTCTGATTTCTTTAAGCTCTCCACTTTCTCCCACATGCCTATTCTGTTAGCTTCTGCAATACAGTGTAGCCCATCATCTTCCAGTATCCTTGTTGATTACACTACTTATATTGCAAAGTAAGCTTTGCAGGGTTTAGACTGTTGTTGATCAACTTCACAGTGTCTGGCCAAGCAGACACATCAACTCCAGGCAAGCAACCACCCCTGCAGGACTATCCCTTGGCGTGAATACTGTGAACCAATGTTCCTTTGCACAAACAGCACCTTGCCACAGCGAGGCATGGAGGATAGTGTAGAGTTTTGGTTATGCTGAACCAACTCCTTGTATTAATTAACCCTACTTAGTTGCTGGCTGTGTACAAAGGCATTATTATCCCTTATGCAGAGGGTTGACCAGAGCAGAGTCAAAGGCATTTTGTCTTGGTGACTCCCTTTAGTTTCTTTCTCTTTGTCACAGTGTTGCATCTCTTATATATTACTACCAGGGTCACTGCTTTTCTGAACTGTATACGTGCTTCCCTTCATTTTTGCAGCAGACACACAGAATCCATGTAACTACACCATATCTCCTTTTGCCAAACTCTAATGCAAGAGTTATTAAGGACTCAGTCTCATGCACACAGTTGGTTAGCTCTGGAACTATCTTCCTCAAAATGTCATTCCTACTGCCTCTGACTACTAGTCTGCTAACCCATAAAGTCTGAAGGTCATCAAGATGTTGACAGGCAATGCATGGATAACTTTGGCCATTTTCAGGAAGGTTTTTCCTCTGAACTGGAGGGATTGCTGATATGTGGTGACTTCAGCTATTGGATTGACAATCCAGTGGACCAGAATAATTTCTTTGATCATGTGTCTCACTTGACCCATATCTTAGGACATTCCCTCAATTTGATTCTGTTTCCTGTTGGTTGTAGTCATACATCAATGTTGAGTTCAGCATGCCTGATTCGGCAAGTGACTGTGCTTTAATTATTTTTGGCTGTGAATCCCCAGACCCTCGTCTTATTGCAAGGTAATGAGATTTATAAACTAAGGGAATATTGATCAGAATCTGTTCTGTATGATGTTGATCAGCTTTTAAACAGCATTGATTCTTCAGATCTTTCTTCTAACGAATTAACTGAGTTAAATACTGTAAGTGGTTTTAAACCGATCTTTGATTCTCAGTGCCCAGAGGTTGAGGAGACTATTACTGTGCATGACAGTTCACCTTGGTTTGGCCAATCAGTTAAATCCTTCCACAGAAAACAGAGGAGAGCTGAACGGAAATGGCGCTCACAAAGAACAGATGCAACTCAGTCACAGTGCAGTATGTATCTGCAAGAAAAATAGTAATCATCATTTTTAGGGCTCAGAAGAGGAGTTACCATCAAAATAAAGCTGATTTTTGTGGCAATAACCAGAAAAAGCTAGCAACATTTACAAATAATTTACTGGGTACCAGGAACAGGACTGCACGACCATCTTATATATTTGAAACTCAGTTGGCTTTGGACTTTGTTGCTTTTTTCACAGCTAAGATATCCCACATTAGAAGTGATTTAGGTAAAGCCTCATTCGACAAAGAATATTCACTTGAATTCTAAACACAACATGCTCAAAATAACATCCCTTTATCATTCCATTATGTGGATACAAACACAGGTGTAAGATGTAGTAGAAACCTGATTAAAACATTTTTTCCATTGGAACCTATAAATGTATTTAAAATGCCAGCAGTCACATTCATACGGCTGAATTTATTTATAAAATAACAAATTGATGTATCTCTGAGGATAGCTTCCCACGGTCGGAGAAGCGTGCCTTGTTATGGACTCATCTCAAGAAACCAGACTTGATGTAGAGAAGCATGCCTTGTTATAGCCTCTTCTCAAGAAACCCAGAGTTGACATAGAGAACATGTCAAATTATTATCAAGTTTCCAACTTGCCATTTCAATTTTGTATGGAAGCTTTATAGAGCAGGTTATACAGTGATCCCTTGGTTATAGCAGTTTTTATTTATTTATTTATTTTTCATTTATTTATTTTTATGTGTCTGATTCTGGGCATAGGCTTCACAACCTGCTTCCAAGGCCCAGTAGTCCTCCTGCATACTGTACACCTCCACACGTCACCACTTCAGTGCTAACACCCACCGTCCTTATTGAATACATGCTTGGGCTGTTACATACAGGACTGGTGTATTGGTTTTAGCTGGGGTACTTTCATGACATGTCAGCGGGAATTTTGGTAGGTCAGTGAAGTCTGCTTTTATGAAATTCAAATCCTTAAGCTGTTCCCTGCCCCAGCAGGGATTCGAACCTGGGTCCATTAGAACTGCAGGCCACCTCTCTACCAATACAATCACCTCCTCCCACTTCTGTCTTTATCGTGCAGTTTTTTAGCTTTAAAAAACTTTGTTATCGTGCACCTGAGCTGGTTTCTTCCGACAAAATTGGTGCAAAATCCATTTTGATGATTTTGAGGGATTCAGAGATGGGGCTCAATTTTGAGGAGTTAATCCCGGGTAGTGGAGACCACTAACTCTCCACCCATAACCTCAGAATCCCTTACCTCAAGCCTATCTCAGGTCTCAAGTCTTTATATGGTATGTGTTTCTTCCATATTGTGCACTTCATTTTCTGTTAACCGAACTATGCCCGTGTGTGTTTCTGGTCTTACCCTAACGACAGTATGTGTGTATTTAGTGGGTCTAAATTGTTGTAAAAGGGAAGCTTTAGGTTTACAAATGGAAAGGCAGTGGCTTGATCGGTAGAGAGGTGGCTTGCGGTCCTAATGGACCCAGGTTCAAATCCTCGCTGGGGCAGGGAACGGTTTAAGGATTTGAATTTTGTTAAATCAAACTTTACTGATCTACCAGAAGACCCGCCGACATGTCGTAAAATTACCCCAGCTAATACCAATACACCAGTCCTGTATGAGACAGCCCTAGCCTGTATTCAATATGGACAGTGGGTGTTAGCGCCGACGTGGCGACATGTAACAGTGTATGGTATGCAGGAGGACTGCTGGGCCTTGATAGCAGGCTGTGTAGCCTATGCCCAGAGTCAGACACACACACACACACACACACACACACGAACCTGATGTTATGTGCTTTGTAGAAACTAAATTGAAAGAAGATATTGATATTCATATGGGGGGTGGGAAATACAAATTATGGAGAAGAGACAGAAAAGAAAAAATGGGAGGAGGAGTGATGATAGCAGTGAAGGACAATATAAACGTAGATACCGTGGAAATGGTAGAGGGCAGGGCCGAAGCCATAAATTTGAAATTAGAAACTGGGGAGAATGGTAAGAGAGATATGGCAGTGGTATATGTTCCCCCTAAGACGAGAGCATGGAATGACGATGAATACCAGGAGATGTTGTCAGACATGGTTAGTTATCTACAGAAAGTGATCGAGAAAAGCAACAATATAATCCTAATGGGTGACTTTAATTGTAAAGAGGTGAACTGGGAGGAATGGGACTCGGGAGGCAGCGAAGATTCGTGGGGCACAAAATTGTTAAATATAGCAATGAATAATGTAATGATACAGTGGGTTAAAGAAGAGACACGATTCAGAGGTGATGACACACCAGCAAGATTAGATTTGCTACTATCCAGGGAGCCTGATGTAATTGAATCATTAAATTATCTGTGTCCTATAGGAAAGAGTGATCATGTGGTCATTGAGTTCCAGATGATGATAGGGAACATGGTGCCAAGAGATGAGCTTTATAGGCAAGGACGATACAACTTTGGGAAAGCAAACTTTGCAGAATTGAGAAAAAATTTTTGAAAATGCGGACTGGAGAGGGTTCAGAGAAACAAGAGAGATACAAAGGAAGTGGGATATCTTTTTGGACCTCTACAATTTGGGAGTGGAAAAATATGTGCCAAGAGTAAGTGGGAAAGAAAACAGGAAAAAGGTGTGGTTTAATAGAAGGTGTATAATAGCGAAAAAAGAGAGGGACAAGGCATGGAACCAATGGAAAAAGAGAGGTAATATCAGAACAAAGGAAGAATATAAAAGAACTAGAAATGAATATACAGGAATACGTAGAGAGGAAGAAAGGAACTTTGAAAAAGGTATAATTGACAAATGTAAGGATGAACCCAAATTGTTTTATAGATTTGTTAATGGCAAATTGAAGCAAAGGGAAGGAATCACCAAACTGAAAGTAGAAGGAGAGGTCTACAAGGATGCAGTAATGCAAGCTGAAGTAATGAACAAATGCTTCCAATCGGTTTTCACTAAGGAAAGGGAGTTTGTGGAAGGAGAGGAAGTGATTAGAAATGTAGTGATAAAAGATATAAAAGTGGAAGTGCAGGAAGTGTATAAATTACTGGGAGCTCAAGATGTAAGGAAGGCCCCAGGACCGGATGGAATCTCTAATTGGGTACTGAAGGAATGCAGAGAACAACTGGCGGATAAGATTCACAATTTAATTGTGTGCTCCTTGGAAGAGGGGAAAGTGCCTCGGGAATGGAAGAGGGCAAATGTGGTGCCAATCTATAAGGGAGGAAACAAGGAAGAACCCCTGAATTATAGACCAGTGTCCCTAACCAGCATGGTTGCGAAATTGTGTGAGAGAATCCTGAAAGATAGATGGATAAAATATCTGGAAAAGATGAATATTTTGACTGAAAGTCAGTTTGGATTCAGAAGTGGAAGGTCATGTGTTTCCAACTTGTTGAGCTTCTACTCAAGGGCAATTGACGTGCTACAGGAGAGAGACGGTTGGGTGGATTGTGTGTACTTAGATTTGGAGAAGGCCTTCGACAAAGTACCCCACAAGAGACTATTATGGAAATTAGAGCATATAGGAGGACTGAAGGGAAGCCTCCTGGAATGGATGAGAGACTTTTTGAGTGACAGACAAATGAGGACAGTAATAAAGGACAGGACATCTGGATGGAGGGAAGTAACAAGTGGTGTCCCACAGGGCTCGGTGTTGGCACCAGTAATGTTCTTGATTTATGTAAATGATATGGTAGATGGAGTGAACAGCTACGCAAGCCTGTTTGCTGATGATGCAAAGATCTTGAGAAAGGTAGAGGTTGAAGAGGACTGTAAAATGCTACAGGAGGATCTGGATAGGATATATGATTGGAGCCGGATGTGGGAAATGAAATTCAACGCAAAAAAATGTAACATATTGGAAATGGGTAAAAGTACCAAGAGGCCATCATTGAATTATTTGATGGGTAATGAACCAATTAGAAAAGCGAGAGAAGAGAAAGATTTGGGAGTGCTGGTCCAGGATAGTTTGTCACCTGAAAAGCACATAAATAAGATAGTGAGAGAGACATATAAACTCTTGACCAATATAAGAGTGGCATTTCATTACATGGATGAGGAGATGATGAAAAAATTGATAGTGGCCATGATCCGGCCCAGGTTAGAATATGCAGCAGTAGTGTGGTCCCCACACAAAAAGAAAGATATAACCAAGATTGAGAGAATACAAAGAACAGCAACCAAGATGGTCCCTAGTCTGGCAGATTCGCCATACAGAGAGAGGCTGGAAAGGCTGGATTTGCCCTCCTTAGAGGAAAGGAGAGAGAGGGGTGACATGATTGCAGTGTTCAGGACCATGATAGGAGTAGATAAAATTGACAGAGAAAATCTGTTTGTGTGGGATGAGAGAGCAACAAGAGGACATGGAATGAAACTAAAGAAGCCAAGCTGCTCAAAGGACATCAAGAAATATAGTTTTCCGTATAGATGTATAGACCTGTGGAATAGCCTGGACAAAGAGATCGTCCAGTCTAAAAACTTAAATGAGTTTAAGGCAAAATTTGACTTATTGAGAAACAGAGACGGGACCCCACGAGCGTAGCTCATTTCCTGTGTATCACAATTAGGTAAATACAGTTAGGTAAATACACACACAAAAAAAGACGGAGAGAGAGAGAGAGAAATTCCATCGGTTTTATGCATCCATTATCAAGCACTAAGTGCAGTACAAATTATGCGTGATAATTAAGGAATCATTACTCGATCAACTGCTTCCACTACTAGAGGAGAGTAGAGTCTTCCTCCTCATCCACTCTGCATATAGATAAGACCATTCAACTGAAACAGCCTTGACATGGATACACAATGATCTGGTGAAGAATACCTGTACTGTAATGGGATTTCCACTACAGTAGGGCCTCGCAGCTAGCGATCTTAACCCCTACACCGCGGGGTTGTCAGAGACGCACCGGGCCCATCCCGCGGGGATATTCGCACTCCGACTGACTTTTTAGAAATATTTGCCAAAAATCAGTTATTAGTCCTAGAATATTATAATTACATATGCATATGGCAAATACCTTCAACTTTCTCCTGGGGTGTTTTTTGAGCCTTCGTCGACTACCGTAGAACTTGTAGAGACTTCTGAAGTTGGGTAACTAAGTCTCCACTTTACACTTCCCGACATCCCCTAATCTGAGTACCACTGCCTGATATTATCACTAGAAACACTACTAAATTATTTCCAAGTACTGTACTTTGGAATCCATTATCCAAAAAAAAAAAACACCATGAAAGCAATGTGAACCACAAGCGCATACGAGACTCGCTTGCTCGCGCTAGTTAGCCGCTCGTATTCTGTCATTTGTTATTATTATACATACTCACACTTTATTGTTTCTAGTACTTTATAACACTTATATATATCCACAGTATTTATCGATAAGTTTACTTCAGTAA
>JAGKTI010010142.1:0-29168 GCA_018397915.1 Birgus latro
CTGTACGCAGTAAAGAAAGCATCAGCCTTCTCTACCATTTCGGATGCGTCCTTCACTTTGGACATCTTGAGCTGGGCCATGAGCTCAGCAGGCCACGACTATTCCAGCTGTGTGCGCAGCACGAGGTCGATCATTCCCTCTCGTGTTCTGGGAGTCTCGTCCTTCTCCATCCATTCGCCTAAATATGCCATGAGACGGTCAAGGAACTGAACAGCTGTCTCCTTTTCCTGGAGACGCGCCTTCATGAACTGACTTCTAGCATACTCAACAGTAAGACTGTACGCTTTGATGAGTGTGGTCTTTATCATCTCATACGTGAGATTATCTCCGCGAATTCTGTGGAGAATGTCGAGGGCAGGGCCCTCAAACATGCTAAGAAACTGAAGCCGCTTAGCTGCCTCATCCAGATTGTACAGGTTTGCCATGTCTTCGAAACGAGCTATAAACAGCTCGATTCGCTCGCCTTCCTTGTAAGAGGGAAGCTTGAGACGTGGAGTTGCTAGAAAAGGTGCTGGGAGAGCAGTAGAGGAGTTTGAATTAGCTGCACCCGGTGTGCCTGAAGCCAAGGAGTCTCGCTTTAGCTTTAGGACTTCCAACTCATGTTCACGTGCTTGGCGCTCATGTTCACGTGCTTGGCGCTCGTGTTCACGTGCTTTGTCTCGCTCTGGCTCCTCGCGCTCTGCACAATCACGTTCTTCACGTGCCTCGCGCTCATCACGTTCCTTCTCGTACTCACGTAGTTCTTTCTCATGCTCACGTAGTTCTTCTATGCTCACGTAGTTCTTTCTCATGCTCGCGTTGAATTTTCCGCTCTTCACAGGCGGCATTGTCACGTTGCTGCTCGTAATTGAAGCGCGACATTACATAATCTCGAATTTCCTGGGGGTTAGTAAGCCCCATATCCTTAGCTCCTTGCACGAATGCACTGGATTCCGTCGTGCTTAGTTTGAGACTGAGTGACAACTGAGACTGATAAGTAAAAGTGAGTAAGTGATTTGGTAATAATTTCAGGCTAGGAGTTTATTCTGGAATGAGGTCGCCAGATGTCAGGGGAAATTTTAAGTATTTCACAAAGAATAATGATATTGTATAACTCGAGTATACAATGTAGAGCTATGTGTGCTAAGAATGACTATCGAGTCATTTACTGAGAGAGAATAGACTTGTGAAATCGCGCAGTGATTTCACTTTATGCTGGCTCACTTCGCCAATTCTCTAGAATCGAGAATTTATAGACTTTCTCAACGGTACACAGCAGAGACTAGACGCTCAATTAGGCTGTAATATTGTACCGTTGGCCTCTAAGAAAGTTAGTTTCTCCCCTTAACAATAAAAAATGATAATAATAAAGATAAACAGGATCTTAGCTGAGCCAAACTCCTAGCTAGCACAACGGATTTAAGGATTAATGCCAAAAGCTGGCCTAAGTACCAGTCGTGATTTAATTCAGAGTTGTGCTAACGTGGAGTAGCAAAACTATATTAAATAAGTGGGAAAATTAAACACGACTTACATTTAACAAAGCTGAAGAAAAACGAACTGTGAATTTATTAAATACAAGCAAATAAATTTACGTTACAGGACTCCAATTCAAATCAAAGGAAGGGAATGCACTCACTCACTCAGACAAACAGCTAAATATATCAAAACTTAAGCCTAGGAAAAACAAGGAAATACTAATCGGTATGGATGAAACCGAGCTTCTGTGACGATCACCAAAAAGGTGGGTGCTACGACGAACGTCAACCCAAGCTGAGATCTGAAATCAGAAAATCACTCGAGCCTTTTGCGATGCGTAGCGCGCGGACCGTGTCTACAGACAGACTGAGCTCCGATTTCAATACATATTGTGACGAGCGCGGGAAGATGGCGCGACCGGCGTATAACGGTTCCGAGGAGAACCGACAATTCAAAAATTTTCACTCGATGTCACGATTTACTTAACATAACGTTATGATGTAGAAAATTCGTGACACACTGGCTCGGGAAGCTGGATCAGCACTATTATGAGATCCACCACCGTCCTGGCTGGGTATATAGGAATGCTGACAGCCTGAGTCATCGGCCTTTTGACCAAGAGTGCCGGCAGGGTGGTAAAAAGGACCATAGCAAGAAATAGAGCCATACTGCAGTGAAAGGGCCAGGGTAAGATGCAGAAGACTTAAAGACGATGCAGATGGAAGATGCAGATTTAAAACCTTTCTAGAGTGGCTGCAGTGGATTACAATGCGACCATCTTGGGAAGAGGTTTCTAGATTCAGTCGTGCGACCAAGAGCTACTGGAGTCAATGGGACCTTCTTCATCTGAACACTGGACTTCTGCTGGAGTGTCAGTGGGAGACACCCAATGGCGACAACAAGTACTGGCTACTGGTGGTTCAGAAGAAAATGAGGTCTGGGATCTTGGATTGAGTCTCATAATCACATCACTAGTGGGCACTTGGAACTGAAGAAAACTCTAAGCCAGCTGCAACAGATATTCTACTGGATTGACATGCTTGAGGATGCTGACTGGTGTCAGGTCTGTGATGTGTGTTGTGCCATGAAGGGACCTAAGAAACGTGGTTGCGCCCCTCTTCAGCTGTACCAAGTGGGTGCAACGATGGAAAGAGTCGCAGTGGACATTGCTGGACCTCTGCCACTCACTAAAAGAGGAAACCGGTATAATGTGTTGCCATGGACTGCTTCACAAAGTAGCCAGAATCCTGATCAAGAGGCTGTGACTGTTGCTCAGGTGTTGGTTGGCCAGTTTTTCTGTCATTGTGGGATGCCGCAAGAGCTACATTCATACCAGTGCTGAAACTTCGAGTCTGCTGTGTTCCGTGAGTGCTGCAAGTTACTGGGGATCAAGAAGGCCACGACAACCCCACTAAGGCCACAGCTGGATGAGATCGTGGAGAAATTCAACTGGACCATGGGACAAGAACTGGCAAAGTACTGCATGGATGGACAAATGGAATGGGACCAGTAATTACCTTTATAATGGCATAAATGTCTGCATCCCATGAGTCTACCGGCTTCACTCCTGCAAAACTGATGTTGGACCACGAGTTACATTTACCCGTTGACTTGTTAATGGAAAGACCAACTGGTGATGAGCTGCCAACAGACATCTCCAGCTATGCAAAGCATCTTCAGGAAAGGCTGGCTGAGGTACATCATCAAGTGTGAGGAGCCCTTAAGATTTCGGCGGAGGTGGTGAAGTGCAAGTATGATGCCAAGGTAAGTGAGGTGAGCTTCAAGGATGGTGACCAAGTTTGGTTATATAATCCTCAGCGGAAAAAGGGACAGTCATCGAAGCTCCACAGCCCATGGTACACGCTGTACAGTGTTCTGGACCGCCTATCAGATGTTACACACTGGATTCGGGGAGGCAGGAAGTCTCGCCCAAAGGTGGTACACGTGAACCGTCTGTGCCAGTCTCATGGGCCAGGACAGTACAGCTGGGACGTCTCTGAGGAATTGTGCTCTTCTGTAACCGAGGATGTTATAGAGGGCCAAGGAGCTAAACTACAAGAGTATGGTGACATTTCCCCAATGGAAGAAGTGTATCAGGAAGAGGATCAAGACATTCCAGGAGGAGAGGACTGTGTGAAGTAGCAGGGACATCATCAGAAGTTGCAGAGGAGAACACCTGATTACTTGAATGATTATTTGGCTTATAGTTAGATGTTTAATTAGGATTAAGGTTTATGTTGGTAGATTGTGTAGTTTTGTTGGGACAACAAAAGGGCTAGGGAAGGGGCAGTGTTGAGAAATGGGATTTGCCAGTTAGGTAGTGCTAGAGAATTCCCGATGTTTCTCGTAATTCTGTACTTTCGTTATGCGTCAGTGTTGTCAGTTAGCCCGCTGTTTGTGATCATAGTTATTTTGTAAGTTGTACATTAATTTTTGTGCTCTTTTTCTCTCTATTTTTGTTGTTGTTGTTGTGATTGTTCAATTATGTAATCTTTCTTAGGCTGTATGCTAAATAATTTAGAGTGCTATGCGGTGTAAGGAAACTCTGGATATTTTGGATATCTCCGAGTTGGCAAATGTTGCTTCTCTTAGAATGTAGGTCATTCTAGAACAATGCAAGCTTATATAAGGATGAGGAAGAGACTACAGCAGTTTCAGTAGGTTTTCAGTTCAGTATGAGTGTATATAAGTGTCAGTGCAGTAAGTGAAGATTATCTCCAGTACTTATGAAAATAGTGAAGTGTTGTTGGAAAACAGTGAATGTTATTCCAGTTTGTGTATCTTCGGTGATTGTGAAAAAAAAATGAAGTTGGAAAGTATTAAGTGTAATTAGTTGGAAAATAAAGACAGTGAACGTAAGCCAGTGTTTATTTCCACCTCAGTTGATCTTGTGTGCTGAACACCAAAAGGCTGACAACAGGAAGAACGACTCACTCAGCAACGTCCTTCCTATGCTTAACTACTGCTGTTGGCAGTGTGGGATGGGGAAGTAACAGTATTGATATTGGTGGCAGTGGTAAACAACAACAGTAAACAACAGTGGTAAACAACAGAGGTAAATGAAGATAGAGGAGAGGTGGTACAGAAGCAGTGAAGAAGAAAGAAGAGGGAGCATTGAAAAAGATGATTATTGCAAGTTTCTATACACAACTGTATGATTTAGAAGTACGAGAAACTACAATCATCTATAATCATCGACCACCTATCTACTTAACTATGATGTACAACTGTCTATGACACAGCTCTGTGATTCTACTAACAACTACAACATCTACCAATGACTTACAACTCTACACCTCAACACCCCCCCCCCCCGTGGGCAGCCATCGTGTCGTGGTGGGGGGCTTGCATGCCCCTGTGATCCCACAAGCCTGCCCACGGATGTAATGACATCGGGCAGGGTCTCCCATGTGGGTAGGTTGTGGGTGAGGGGTCTGACTAAGCACAGCCCGAAACATAGGGTACCAGAATGGGTCATCGGTGCTGCCCTTCAGAGGGGTCGCCTTGGTGCTGACCTGAGTTGGTTGGTTGGGTGTCTTGGCTGGGGGGTGTTGGGGAAGGGGGTCTTTGCACTGGTGGGAGTGAACTTTCGCATCATAGGCTGTCCTTTTGGGGTCACCCTCTCAGCATGAGGTACCCCGCTCCCATCATACTGCGCTTGGTCCCATCACTCCCTGGTAGGCGGTTTCCCTTGGCTCCTGGTGCCATTTTACCTTCCACAAATGTACATATGGATACATTAAACACTTCCTTAACCACCTGTTTGGTCAGTGACTAAATGCACAAGTTGCCATCTCCTGGTTATTCTCTGGCTGGCGACCCTTTACCCTCTGGGTCATCTGCCAAACTAGGAATCCAGATGTCCCTTCTATCGAGCTGTTACGTAGCATCTTTGTGAAACATTCTTATACAAAATACTTAGTACTCAAAATGGCTGATGGTTCTTCCTTCTAGAACCTGAACTTTTTTCAGATTCACTATGGTTTAGCTACAGCATGTGGATTTATCCCCAAGGTCTCCTTGCAGGGTAATGGTTCTCTGTTGCTTGAGGCCAGGAATGAAGAGGAGAGTTCACACATCCAGTCCCTTAATATGGTCGCCGATTATCCAGTGTCTGTCTCTCGCCGCTTGGCCTTAAATCAGTCCTGTGGGGTTGTGTATTCTTTTGACTTGATCTTTTAGTCTGATTCTTCCCTCCTGGAGTGGATGCTTCACAGGGACTTGTAGCAGTACAGAAAATTATGAAAAAAGTTGATTGGGTTTTAACACCCACGCCCACTCATATCTTGATGTTTGATCACCTTATCTTGTCAGAGGTTGTCACTGCTGCGTGGTGAAAGCTTAAGATTCCTCGACCTAGAAGGTGCTATTATTGTCAAAGATTTGGTCATGTTTGCCGTTCTTGCCGGCAGGAAGCATCTGGCGTTCCTGAGGTCTGTGGAAATTGTGGTGGCGTTTCCGATGGTATGGTTGATTATTTTCAACCCTCTAAATGTCTGAACTGTGGAGGAGTGCATGCGGCCTCCTCAAGGGATTGTGATGTGTACATGTTTCAGTATGAGTGTTACTATCTGAAAGATGGAGAAAATTTCCTTTTCTTTGGCAAAGGCCAGGGTACGAGAGATGTTCATTCGCCTTGGGGTTACATTTGCTGCTGTCTTTTCTCGCCCTGAAGCTAGCCGGCAGGTGCCCCTGCCATCACACAATACCTCAATAACCCGCCCAGTCCCGACCGTTTTTTTTTTTACCCACCCCACCCCCAGAACCCAACCGATTTTCAACTTGTCGTTTTTTTGCTCAAACCTTCGCTTTTTGTGAGAAACATCGAAAATTCAGCGAGAAAGCGCTTACCTGAAGCAAAAAATATTCTAAACAGGTAAGAGATCCCTCACCTGACTACTGTTTTTTATCATGCCACAATCCATAAAATACGATCCCATTGCGAGGGAAACTTAACCAAAATCACACAGCCTCGTAGATATTTATTTATTTGGTACGAATTTATATGCTGTACAAGAGAATATTGCTTTCCACACGATAATATAGATGATATAAGCATTGTTCCCTTACCAAATACATCAACATATTGCACCTAACTTGGCAATGTTACCTCCTCATTACTGTTCATTACTAACTCTGGTGCCACATAATCTTTGTCTTCCACATCAGGAATCACTTTCACCTTGAATTTCGTCGTCAGAGAGACCGCAGTGCTATGTGTTTTTACTGGCCATGTCACTGCTAACAGGTAAGTTGTGAAAAAATCGCCCACCCCCCGAGTGTTGCTGCCTTGGTGGGGGTAGGTGAGAAAATCGCGCGCCCCCCGAGTGTTGCTCCTTGGGTGGGGGTAGAGGAAGGTCTCCCCATATGCCTACCAAAAATCACCCATAAATCTTGTAAAATGTGCAAACAACGAACCTTGCAAGTGACTGACGTACGATGCACGTCGGTGTGTCTCAGCGTGATAAAAAGTTGTGACGTGCATCGTATGTCGGGGGGACTGGGCGGGTTAACTTCTCAGGGTTCTACTTCCTGGCCTTCTTGGCCAGAGGGTTCCACTGAGGGGGTGCAGCCTGAAAGTGGTTGTGCTTCCTCTAGGGAGGCGCCGCCTGTCTTAGGGGGGGTCTCATCTGGGGTGGCGCTTCCTGCATCTGGAAGTTCCTCCCCCATCCCTGTTCCTCCTGTGGCATAAATGTCCGTGTTGACACTACACCTTGCTTTGACGCATCCAAAACTCCCAACTTCCCTCCTGTGTATCATAAGCATTGCCTCACACTGCTCAGAGATACAAGCACTTCTAAAAAATATCTCTGCTGTAGAGCTCACAACTCCTCGTACTCAGAATGCTCAGAGGTTGGGGTGAGCGCTGGCTGAGGATGGCATTTCGTTGATGGCCCAGCCACCACCAGACAGCAATGGTACCCAGGTCATTGATGTGCCTGCTCAGCTGCATGAGGCCTTGCCCTCTCAGGGTTCCAGTACTCTGGGGTGTGCTACCAACTGTGCTCCTTCTCATAGTGGCACTGTCTACTCTACTCTGTCTAGGGGAGCTTGCAGTCCCACTGCCAAGCCATCTCTTGCTCCACCACAGAAGAACATTGTCCGGCCCTCTTCTTCTCCCTGCAAGTTATCTTCATCCTGGTGGCACACTGTGCACCATAATGGCTCCAAGCCAAGTGTTGTTCCACCTAAAAGGAAGAGTGTTATAAGACTTTCCTTTTCCTCATCCTCATGTTTGCCTACGGATATTCGACATAGGGTGTGGGTTCCTGGTGCTGGGCAGTCCCTTCTCAGGGGCCTTCCTAAGCATCAGTCAAAACCCGCTCGCTTCTCAGGAGATGTACAGTCCCGCACTTAATCATCATCCCTCCACTATGGGTTCTTAGGGTGGTTCAAAATAGCAAAAAGTGTCACATTTGTAGGTAATGGTATTTTTTCCCATTCTTTGGTTTAACAGAAAGTCAGTGAGATCATTTTTAATCAAATTAAATTTCCTCCTGGGGTTCTTCATCGATTTCAAAAATTGTTATGCAAATGTTTTCCGGATTTTAGCTTACTTTGTTAATTTTTATTCAAACCCCATCAAACTGCATCTCATTTTGTTCGTCTTGATTAGAAAATGAGGATTAAAGGAGTAAAAATCACACATTTTATATCATAAATGTTTATTTGCACACAAACAAAGCAGCTCCAGACTCGTCAAATGTCAATGACTGACCTGCAGCTTACATTTTGCTGACAGTGCTTTTCTTGAAGTTTTTGAATTTTTTACGGTGGTATTCAACTGCTTGCAGCAACCTCTGTAGACTACCTTCTTTTTTCGCTATTTTGTCAGCGGAATCCATTATCATAGCGATACCACGTTCTGCCACGTCACTGGTGACTTTTAGTTCAGCAACAAATGCTCTAAATCGTTCGTACTCACTGCAGTCATATCATTGTTTGACAGGTTTGTCCAGCCATGTAGGAGCGATATTTTAAAGTTGAAGACCAACCACGAGTTCTTATCAATGATGTCCACCAGCTTGTGCTGAAGTCAACAAAAGTTGCTGATTGTTCACTGTAATCATCAGGTTCTGGAATGGAAGAAAATTTTTGTACAGTTTCTTCACTTGTGCTCTTACTACACATGGCGAGAACAATAGTCTCTGGTTTCATATACCATGTGTGCTGATGGAGGAAAGTTATGGCTGTTTCTGCCACTTCCTGGTCAACAGCTCTGTATTTTAGGAGATAATGATAGAGACACAGGTCACTGACCAGAGCATCTGCAGTAACTGGAGCTCTGAGCCAGGGCTGCATATTCACTAGGCTGGTAAATTGTACCATCCTTTTCAGAGATGCTTTCAGTTCCTGTTCAAGGTTCATTTGGCCGCCAAACAAATACATTTTGGTATAATATATCAACTTGGACATCCAGTGTGTGTGATGGTAGGCACCCGGATAGTGGAACTTGGCTTCTGAAATGTCGGTGACTCCGAGTACTGTCAGTGCCAGTTCTCCTACTTCCCGATAATCATCCCGCAAAAAGTATTTCTTTCTTTGGTTCAGCTGTTGAATGTAAACAATAACTTCAGCTCTGATGTCAATTAACCACTTGTCGTTGACCGGTAGTATCATATATTTCTCGTTATCTATTGCTGACCAACTCTTTTTTAGTTCTTCGAATTTTGATTCAAATAGACTTCTAGTCCTTCCAAAAAGTCTTTTTGAATCAGCACATATCACTAACTCAAGAACATGGTGCCTGCATTCTAGTTGTAGTAGCTTTTTCCCCAACATCCTTTCAAGTCTACCTACTGCACCTTGAATTCGTCCTGTGTTGCAGTAGTGTCGTAGCAAACTCCTACAACAGTATCACCTACTTCCCAGTTGCTCAGGGCATCCATTGTTTCATTTGCCTGGGATTTACCAGTCCCATCTTCAAGCTCTGCCACTGCTAGTAGCTTCCCTTCTATGTAGTCGGGACCTTCAGAAATGAGGATTGCTTGTCTCCTCCCAGTGCACTATGGCATGATATGATGGAACAAAACTGTCCCATTACCTTTTTGGCCATTTTGCTTGATTGGATGATCTGTGCCTCAGCAAAGTTGCCTTAAAGATGGTGAAATCCCTGAGGTCAACTGGTGGTACAATCGACTTCAGGACTGCACTGACGACTCATCACTTGGTTGTTGGACGTATGTAATCTATCAGCCATCGTCATTACTGGAGAAGACTGGTACAACTTATGTGGAATTTCAGTGACACCGTGTCATCACTTTGCCGTTTCTTGGGTGTAATTAAATGAGCTATCTGGAATTTCTCCCAGAGGATCCATAGAACATTCCATGTTCTACTAATTATCCTGGTCTGTCAATGTTTTTGGTGCTCATGATCATTCTAGATATCTTTTTCTCATCAAGACAAACAAAATGAGATGCGGGTTCAGTGGGTTTTAATAAAAATTAACCAAGTAAGCTGAAAATAGTATCACAATTTTTGAGGTCGATGAGGAACCCCAGGACGAAATTTAATTATATTAAAAATGATGTCATTGACTTTCTATTAGACCAAAAAATGGGAAAAAATACCATCACCTACAAATTTAACACTTTTTGCTATTTTGAGCCACCCTAATGGGTTCTATCATCCAGTGGAATTGTCAAGGTTTACGTCCAAACTATGAGGAACTGCGTAATCTTGCTTCTCAGTTCACTCCTCTATGCATGTGCATTCAGGAAACCATGGTTGGTGATGCTCTTCCTTTTTGTCCTTCTGGTTACCATGTGTTTTATTCTGATCCTGTGCTGCGTTAAGGTCATCATGGAGGTGCTGCTATCTGCTTTCACCAGGATATTCCATACAGTCATCTGGACGTCACCACTCCCCTGCAGGCTGTTGCTGTCCGGATGTTTTTACGTAGGCAGTATACAGTTTGCAGCCTTTATCATCCTTCTAGCGCTACTGTGAAACGGGAGTATCTGGAGCATTTTGTTCGTAGCCTTCCTTCTCCCTTTCTGTTACTAGGAAATATGAATGGTCGCCGTCCACTACGGGGTAACAGTGAAACGAACCCTCTGATTGTTATGCTGGCCTCTTTAGTGAAGGATGAGTTGGGCATTTTAAACACCAGTAAGATTACTTATTTCCATAGCCAGACTGGAACTTTTACTGCTGTTGATTAGTCTTTATGTTCAGCTGATGCTGTTTTAGATTTTACCTGGGATGTGTTGCTAGACCTGTATGGCAGCGACCATTTTCTGTTACCCCTGACTGCTAGCACAGGTGGACTTCAGCCACGTCTTCCTCGCTGGCATTTGGATAAGGCTGACTGGTCACGTTTCAGGGAATTAAGATCCATTTCCCTTTCTGGCAATGAGTTTGGCTGTCTTACTGAGGTGGAATCATTTTTCACTGACATGTTGCACTCAGCAGCCCAATTACCTGTTTCAAGATGGAAGGGTCATTTACCTAAACGTCCGGCTCCTTGATGGAACTCTGAATGCAGTTTCCTGGTAAAAGCCAACTGAGTCACCCTCTCTCGACTTCGTTTTCACCGTGGGGATATTCAGCATTTTGTGGCATATGAGAAAGCACGAGCTTATATGAGGCGGGTTTCAAAGGAGGCCAGGCGTTCATCCAGGAAAGGTTGTTTCCTACATTAGTTCGAGGACTTCCCTTACTCAGGTGTGGAACCGGGTAAGGATAATTTAAGGAAAATTTACTGTTCCCTCCCTTCCTGTTCTATCTGCTGCAGGTGAAACTTCCTGTTGGTGTATGAGGCTTACTATATGTCGATGACCTCTCAATGTACTTCACTGCATCTAGAATGTGTCTGATAGAGAGGAAGTTGCAGCTGAGTCTTACTGGAATTTCTGACTGAGCAGATTCTCACGATTTCCGTTTTTCTTAAACAAAGACAGTGGCTACGCATTTTTGTCCTCTTTGAGGGGTTTACCAAGACCCTGACTTGTATGTCTATGGTCGGAGAATATCCTGTGTGAAGAGACACGATTTCTGAGTCTTCTGTTTGATAGAAGACTAACATGGTTTCCTCATATTTGTTCTGTTAAGGCGGCATGTGTAAAAGCTTTGAGTCTTTTGAGAGTTTTGGCTCATACCTCCTGGGTGCTAACTGTTAGACCCTGCCCCTCTTGCACTGGTCTCTTATCCTTCCTAAACTTGAATATGGGTGTGAGGTCTACACCTCTGCAACAGATGTCTGTCTCCGGTTATTAAATTCTGTGCATCATGCTGGTGTACGCCTGGCAACCGAGACATTGAGATTATCCCCAATTTCAAGTTTGATGGTGGATGCTGGTATACTCCCCTTGGATATGTGATGCCAGCTGCTGATGATGAGGTGTTGGTATCATCTTCACTGCATTCCAGACTCAATTTCTTGTGCCATAGTCTCCCAGGATTCACGATCTTCTGTTTATGACACTTCCTAATTTCCCAAAGTCCTTTGGTTACAGGGTCTGGTCTGTCATGTTAGCCCTCTCTGTTCCGAGACTGGCAGTTTGTCCACATTGGATCCCAAGGGTGGGTTCTTAACTACTCCCTCATGTGACGTTTGGATTTCCATTGTTGAAAGAAAGGGCTCACTTCCCTCTCAGGTGTCACTCTCTCTCTCTCTTTTTAGAACATGCCTCCACTCATGAGTGTTCAGTCCCTGTCTATACTGATGGGTCTAAGACTGATACTGGAGTAGGATTTGGTGTTGTCTTCCCTTCCTTTAACAGGGGCAGTAGCCTTCCTGGCATTACTTCACTGTATATGGCAGAACTGCAGTTTTATATGCTCTCAAAATCATTTTTACTTTCCCCCAGATCGCTTTTGTAACTTTTAGTGACTCGTTTAGTGCTTTGTCTGTACTGCATCCCATCCACTGGGTTTATCAATTTTAGAGTGGCTTTTTCTTCTTGGCCGTCGTGGCTGCCATGTGGATTTCTGTTGGGTTCCATCACATGTTGGTGTGGTGGGCAACGAGAGGGAAGACACATTAGTTAAAGCTGCGTCTTCTCAACAGCCCCCAACCGACTACCCGCTACCTGCTTCTGATGTAACACCTTACTTGCGGTTTGCAATTCGTACATGTTGGCAGAGACACTGGGATTGCGTTGCTCATAATAAACTAAAAAAAATCTTTCAGAGAGTGGTTGTGCCAAGGGTTCTCCCCTTCAAGTCTCAGCGATTCTAGGTGGCTCTTGCTAGGCTTCATACTGGGCACTCTCGGCTTACACATGGGTTCCTCGTGAGTGGTGATACTCAGCTATACTGTCATGATTGCCTTGTTCCCCTTACTGTCTGTCACTTGCTGGTTGAGTGTCCGAATTTGGGGGACCTATGTCAGAGATTCCTCCATAGGCATAAAGGGGCTGATTGTGCCTACTGTCTCTCCTCGATGCTTGGTGGAGCCTCTAGCCATATTACTGATGCTTTTAGTTTTCTTCAAGAAGCGGGCCTCCTTCCACTTTTATAAGTAATTGATATTTTATAAACCATTATTTTATTTTCAGTGTTTTGTTCCTACTAACAGATGTTAACTTTATTTTGAATATGCACTATTTATTTGATGTCTCTTTTACCTTGTTGTCAGGCGACATATGACCCTGGCAGTTGCACCGCCAGATTTTTTATACAATCAATCAAGCAATCAACAACACCTCTACAGTTAACTGAAACACGCAAAAAGAAGTGAAACAAAAAAAGTGAAGTAAGAAGGAAAGAAACAATTGTAGCAAGTAATGAGGAAGAGCAAGACATGACTAAGGAGTAATGAGGAAGTGAGAGAGTAAGGGAGAGTGTTGATGCAGTGTTGATGGAGACATGGCAGCATAAGTCATCACAACATCGCCAGACCTCTAACCGCCACAACCAACAACTATAACCATAAGCACAAGCCACAACGAAACAGATACAATGCAGTGTGAGCTGACCTGTGAGATGATGTGTTAGCTGTGTCAGCATTCCTGAACTACCACCACCACCAACCAGCACCACCACCATCACAAATACTGCCACCATCGATTGCAAGCATTCCTACCACAATTACTGTTAGTGAGTTAAATATTTATTCTTTTCAAGGTTCCATTCATTTGTTAGCAATTTAATTTATGGCGTCCAGCATAATATTCCCACTGACCCTTCTTCTAGCTGGGCATTTCAGAGAACATTACCTTTTTTTTAAACCCTAATATCTCAGCTAATACTTGACCAAAAACAAACAAAACTGTCATAATACTCACCAGTCAAATGCGTGTAATTAGAGTGAAAGAGTGGGGAATTGAGTCTACCTTTGGTGTTTTTTGCTAGTGTCCATATGTGTGGCTGAGGTGCAGTGGCACAACTAAGGCTTACACTAGCCCTCCACAATAACAACACTTTCAGAGGACCACAATCAACCACAAACACCATTTCTGAGTAGGTTTTACAGAACTGGCGCGAGTGCAGTTACTATAGCAACGACTTTGAGGCAGGCTGGCTCAACTCATCATCAGCTCACCACCGTGCCACCATGCCTCCACCAGCGCCTTACACCACACACACACACACACACACACACATACTCATACATAGAGATGTATGTTTGGCTTGCATTGTTGCTCGATAGTAGCACCGCTGTCACAAGAAGTCTGGGTATTACTACTACTACTACTACTGTTACTATTACTACTGTCTGGACACTGCTACTCACCCTGCCCTAGGGTGGGAAAGGAGGTCTGGATGATAAGGATGATGATTACTTTAGTGACCACTACTACTACTACTACTACTGCTACTGCAACTGCTACTACTACTACAGCTGCTACTACTACTACAACTACAACTGGTACTACTACTACTACTACTACTATTACAGCTGCTGCTGCTACTACTACAACTGCTACTACTACTACAACTACTACTATTACATAAAACCTAAATACTAATATTGTGAACAAAATAGATATCCGCATACTATCCGTAATCCACTATATTTTCCAAATAGTAGAATTTTTTTCCGGTGATTTGTATTTTTTCATCAAAACGGATCCGTACACACACGAAAACTTTCAGTAAGATTGATTGACTGTATTAATTAAAACCTGGCGGCGAAACTGCTAGGGTCATATGCCGTCGGTTAACAAAGTAAAAGATGCAGCAAAATAAAAAGTGCATATTCAAAGTAAAGTTAACATCTATTATTAGCAAGAAAACACTGAAAATAATAAATGAATGGTTCATAAAATATCCATTACTTATGAAAGTGGAAGGAGGCCCACCACCTTAAGAAAACCAAAAACATCAGTAAAATCGCTAGATGTTTCACCGAGCATCGAGGACAAACAGTAGGCACCATCTGCCCGCATGTGCATATGGAGGAGTCTCTGACGTTGGTCCCCCAAACTCTGACACTCGACCAGCAAGTGACGGACAGTAAGGGGAACAAGGCAGTTATCATAGTACAGTTGAGAGTCACCACTCATGAGGAACCCATGTGTAAGCCGAGAGTGCCCGATATGAAGCCTAGCAAGAGCCACCTCCAATCGCTGAGACATGGGGGGAAGAACCCTTGGCACAACAACTCTTTGAAAGATTTCTTTTAGTTTATTATGAGCAACACCATCCCAGAGTCTCTGCCAACATTTACAAACTGACTACCGCAAGTAAGGTGTTACATCAGAAGCAGGAATTAGGGTAGTTGGTTGGGGGCTGTTGAAAAGAAGCAGCTTTGGCAAGTGTATCTGCCCTTTCATTGCCCACCACACCAACATATGCAGGGACTCAAAAGAAGTTCACATGGCGGCCACGACGGCCAAGAAGAAAAAGCCACTCCAAAATTGATCAAACCAATGGATGGGATGCATTAAAAGACTCCAGTGGAGATAGAGCACCATGCGAGTCACTAACAATCACAAAAATAGACTGGGGGAGAATAAAAATGATTTTAAGAGCATATAAAATTGCAGTCAGTTCCACCGTATACACCGAGGTAATTCCAGGAAGGCTACCGCCCTTACAAAAGGAAGGGAAGACAACACCAAATCCCACTCCAGTATCCGTCTTAGACCCGTCAGTATAGACAGGGACAGAGCCCTCATGAGTGGAGGCATGTTCTAAAAAGAGAGAGACACCTGAGAGGGAAGTGATCCCTTTTTTCCAAGAACGGACCTAGAAAATGTCACACGAGGGAATAGCCAAGAACCCACCCTTGGGATCCGATGTGAACAAATTGCCAGTCTCGGGACAGAGAGGTCTAACATAACAGACCGGACCCTGTAACCAAAGGGTTTCAGGAAACTAGGACGGGTGTCATAAACAGAAGATCGGGAACCCTGGGAAACAATGGCTCAAGAAACTGAGTCTGGAATGCGGTGAAGACGATACCAACACCTCATCATCAGCAACTGGTGTCGCAAATCCAAGGGAAGTACACCAGCCTCCACCAACAAACTTGAAATCGGGGATGATCTGAATGCCCCGGATGCCAGACGTACACCAGCATTATGCACAGAATTTAACAACCGGAAACGGGCATCTGTTGCAGAGGAGTAGACCTCACACCCATATTCAAGTTTAGGAAGAATTAGAGACCTATGCAATAGGAGGAGATTCTGACTGTCAGCACCCCAAGAGGTATGAGCCAACACCCTCAAAAGACAAAGCTTTTTGACAAGCCGTCTTAACAGAATGAATATGAGGGACCCATGTTAGTCGTCTATCAAACAGAAGACCCAGAAACCACGTCTCTTCCACACATGATATTCGCCGACCATATAGATACAAGTCAGGATACGGGTGAACCCCTCTAATATGACAAAAATGCATAGTCACTGTCTTTGTTTAAGAAAAATGGAAACCACAAGACTCTGCCCAGTCAGAAATTCTATTGAGAGCCAGCTGCAACTTCCTCTCTATCAGAGACATTCTGGATGCGGTGAAGGAAATTGAGATGTCATCGACATATAGTGATCCTCGTATACCAGCAGGAAGTACACTGATGACGCTGTTAATACCTACAGCAAATAGAGTAACACTAAGGATACTCCTCTGTGGTATTCCATCTTCTAGTTCCCGGGCATTATAAAGCACTCCTCTCACTTTGACCCTTAAAAATCGGTTAGATAAACATTGTTGAATAAAAATAGGCAAGCGCCAATGAAGACCAAATTCATGAAGAGAAAGTAAAATGCCATGACGCCAGGCAGTGTCATATGCCTTCTCCAGATCGAAGAATACCGTGACCTGGTGTTGGTTAGTGGAGAAATCCTCAAAGACAGAGGATTCCAAGGACAGTAGTGCATCAGAGGTAGATCGCAT
Source organism: Birgus latro (assembly GCA_018397915.1). Classification (NCBI taxonomy): domain Eukaryota; kingdom Metazoa; phylum Arthropoda; class Malacostraca; order Decapoda; family Coenobitidae; genus Birgus; species Birgus latro. The sequence goes on from JAGKTI010010142.1 coordinate 16,747, forward strand.
TTTTCGAAAACCATACTGGGCATGGGATAAGAAGTCACCTCTCTCTAAAAACCACACCAGCCTAACATTGACGATCTTCTCAAGAACTTTACAGATACAAGACGTCAAAGAAATCAGCCGATAATTTGTTGCCTGTAGGTGGTCCTTACATGGTTTGGGGATGGGGATAACTACAGCAACACCCCAAAAAGCCGTGAACTTCCCAGAACACCAGATCTTGTTAAACAACGAACGCAAAAACAAGAGATTCATCAGATAGGTGACGTAAAGAGGCATATGGAATATCATCATAACCGGGAGAAGAATCATGGCACTGTGACAGCCGCCTAGAGTTCAGAAATTGAGAATGGAACATTGTAAGATTCTCCCCCGGCAGAGGCAAAACTGAGACCATGAGACTCTAGGTGCTGACGATGGCAAGCCGAAGGCGTATTTGCATCCTTCTGGGACACACTGGCAAAATGATCAACAAGCAACTCTGCAACAGCGAAAGGATCAGCCACAGTTCCACCTGCTGCAGATAAAGCAGGAGGGGAGGGAACAGTAAATTTTCCTGAAATCTTCCTCACCCGGTTCCAAACCTGGGTGATGGAAGTCCTTGAATTGATGGCAGAAACATAACTCTTCCAAAATTAATGCCTGGCCTCCTTTAAAACCCGCTTCATATGAGCTCGTGCTCTCTGAAATGCTATCATATACTGAGGATCCCCATGGTGACGACGAAGTCTAGATAAGGTGACTCACTTGGCTATCACTGCAGAGCTGCACTCAGAGTTCCACCAAGGAACTGGATGTTTAGGAAACTGATGCTTCTTTCTTGGAACAGATGATATGCCTGCTGAGTGCAACACATTATTGAAATATGACACGTCAGTAAGCCAAACTCATTGACCGAAAGGGAAATGGAACTTATTTCCCTGAAATGTGACCAGTCTGCCTTATTAAGAAGCCAGCGAAGGAGACGTGCTTGAGGTCCACCTGCACTAGCATTTAACCCGAGGAATCCCATCGACGTATGGGTACGTCGCGATGTTTTGTCACTGCTACACCCATTGACGTACGGCTATGTTGCGCAATTGCAAGGGTCATAATTTGCACAATTTTCAAGTTTCATGGGTGATTTTTGGTAGACATATGTGGGAGACCTTCCTCTACCTGCTGTCAAGCAGGGATACTGCCTGGCTCCACATAACCAACCCCTCCAGCCCCTCCCTCCCCACACTGGGCAATTCACCGGTTAGCAATAAGCTGGCCAGTAAAGGTATATTGCCCCACGGTTTCTCCAATGACGAAATTCACGGTGAAAGTTATTCCTGTGGTGGAGGGCAAAGAAATAAAGAAGCTAGAGCAAGAAACAAACAGAAGTGATGAGGTGGTAATGTCATAAATGAAGGTGCCATATGTGGATGTGTTTGGTGACTGAACAATGCTTCTATTGCCTATATAAATGTGTGAAAACCAATATAGTCTGTTACTACACATAAATTCGTACCAAATACATAAACAAATACGTAATTGAAAGTGGCTTGAATCAGTTACCCCTTCCATAGTTTGTTTTCTTTAGCCAGGTACCTTGAAAAAGAAGGAAAACGTAAGGTTGCATGACACCTGTATCAACATTTCTAACCACAGGATCGCGATTTCTCTATGAATTTTCGATGTTTCTCACCAAAAGCGAAGGTTTGAGCCAATACAAAAAAAAATTCCAAAAATGCTCGGGATTTTGTGGTTTTGTTGGTTGGAAATCGGTTGGGACATGATGGGTTAAGAGTAACGGAAAATGGTCGCAGCGATATAGGTCTGGCAACACATCCCAGCTAAATTCTATAACAGCATCAGCTGAACATAAGGACAAATCAATGGCAGTAAAAGTTTCTGTCTGGCTATGGAAATAAGTCATTATATTGCAGTTTAAAATCCCCAACTCCTCATCTTCCACTAAAGAGGCCAGCATTACACCCTGAGAGTTGGCCTCACTGTCACCCAGTAGTGGATGGTTACCACTCAAATCTCCTAGTAACAGAAAGGGAGAAGGAAGGACATGAATAAGGTGTTCCAGATCCACCCTTTTTAACAGTAGCACCAGGAAGGAGATAGAGACTGCAAACTGTATACTGCCGGCGGAAAAACATCCGGACAACAACAGCCTTCAGGGGAGTAGAGATGTCCAGACGACTGTATGAAATATCCTGGTGAAGGAGGATAGCAGCACCTTCATGACGACCCTGACCCCAGATCAGAATAAAAGGCATGGTAGCCAAAAGGACAGGAAGGAACAGCATCACCTACCATGGACTCCTGGATGCATATGCACTGAGGAGTAAATTGAGAAACAGGATGGACACAGTTCCTCATAGTTAGCACATAAACCCTGACAATTCCACTGGATGATAGAGCCCATAATGGAGGAATGAAGAAGTGTGGGACTGTACACCTGACAAGTGAGTGGGTTTGGAGCGATGCTTATGAAGTCCCTTTGCAGGAGCCTGCCCAGCACCAGAAACCCGCACTCTCTGTCTAATATCCGAAGGCAAAGGAGAGGATGAGGAATGAAGTTTCACTATACTCCTTCTTGGAGAGGGCACACCAGTTTGTTTGGAAGGCAGCTTGGGGGCCGCCTTTAGAGATGTAGGACAGCCAGTGCCCCCACCAGAAGCCCCAGAAGTAGAAGTTGAGTCCACAGGACTCGAACCACTTGAGGACGCCATCCCATGCTTCAGATCAGAAGCACCAATGAGCTGTTCAACATCACCCCCAAGTGGGGACTGGACCTGATCTGAACCACCATCTTCTACTGTCACCTTGCTAGTTCCCTCAGCCTGCTGGGCAGAGGGAACAGGAGGGGTGTCAACAGAAGTGTCAAGAACTGAGACGTTAGGAGGCCGGTCTTTATGATCAGAAGACTCTGAAGAACAACGATGACGTTTGCCAGGTTCAGATGGAGCCTCGGTCTTACTGGGTAAGATGGGAGAAGGAGTTTGGTCAAAGTGGACATCTGCCACCACAATAAAAGTGTGCACGTCATCAGCCACGGAAGTGGGGACGGAAACAGTCAGAGTAGCGGTCGGGCAAACATCATTCCCACCATCAGTACTAATCATGGGCACAGCATTCTGTATATCACAAGTGGAAGGACTGGGTACTGGAGTGGGTACTGGCTTTCTAAAAAGGACAGAAGCATAAGTAACCCCTGGCTGAATGAAGAGTGACTGGGCTCTTCGTTTTGCCTCAGGGAACGAAACCCTCTCACGAGTACGAATGGATAAGATTTGTTTTTCCTGGCAGTATTGTGGACAGTTGTTTGAAGAGATAGCATGAGGACCTCCACAGTGATAACATTTAATGGGTCCTGTACAGTCGTTGTTATGGCTTAAACCACCGCAAGAGGCACACACACCAGGAAGCCCAGCCTGTGCACGATGACAAAATTTGCTGACATGTCCATACCCCTGTCAGTGGAAACACCGCTTTGGGGTGGGCACATATGGCATCACAGGGAGTGACAGCCAAGCCAGCTTGCTCAAGGGAGTGATCCAGATTGCTCAAGGGAGTGATCAGTATGATTCTAATGCTTCTGAGATCACTTAAAAATCACGATATCTAGTCCCAAAGACAGCCCCACTTCCGCCTCAAACACACAGGCAAGGACAATTTCATAAATATGATGTCTGCATGCTAGATGGAGCAACTTTAGGAACAAAATGTCTTCACTCTTTCCTCAGGTACCGACCAGAAGTCCAGTGTTACATGCTGCCTGTCTATCTATCTATCTATTGCCAGACGCCTCAATCCCGCACGGGGTGGCCACAAACAAATCGCCTCCATGTCGCTCTGTCCCCCGCCATTTCACTACCTCGCTCCCAACTCACACCCCCTCTTTCATGAACCTTTCCACTACATCCTTCCATCTCATCCTTGGCCTCCCCCTCCCTCTCCCCCCCCTCCACCTCACTCACATACATTCTCCTCATCAGTCTTTCACTCTCCATCCTCTCCACATGCCCAAACCACCTTATCGTGTTTCTCCTAACGTTTCCTATCACGTCCACATTCACACCAAAACGCTCCTTCACTTCCTCATTTGTTAGTCTGTTTCTCCATGTGACTCCACATTCTCCTCTCAAATAACTCATTTCCACTGCTCTCACTCTTGAATTCTGTCCTTCCAACAGGGTCCAAGCTTCACTTCCATATGTTAGAGTTGGTATCACAATACTGTCATGTAACAACCTTTTCACTTTCATGCCCACTGCCCTGTTTCTTATCACTGCTTTCAACGAACCAACAACCTTCCTTCCCTGCTGCACCCTTTCAAGCACTTCACCCACCAGACTTCCATCCTTACTCATCACACTACCCAGGTACTTAAATGCACCCACATTCTCCATATTCTCCCCATCCAATCTCACTGTACATTCAATGGCTTCGCTTCTCTGGAAGAATCATTTTACTCTTCCCTACATTCACCTTTAGATTCCGTTTCATACACAATCTCCCAGACTCATCTACCTAGCCTTGTAGCTCCCCTTCGTCTTCACTCAACAACACAGTATCATCTGCAAATAACAGTACAGGGAGTTTCCAAACACTGCCCTCTCTCACTAGGGCCACTCCAGCATCCACTGCCAGACGTTGTGTCTCTTTTATAACCCCATCCATGTACAGATTGAACAATCATGGAGACATGACACATCCTTGTTTCAATCCAATCTTCAAATGGAAAGATTCACTCAGTTTGCCATCCACACGCACTGCAGCCTTAGCACTCTCATACATACTCTTCACTGCCTTCAGCAACTTCCCATCCACTCCATCTATTCTTAATACTTTCCACAATTCTTGTCTATCCACCCTGTCAAATGCTTTCTCCAAATCCATGAATGCTGCATACAACTTCTTTCCCTTCTCTAGAAACTTTTCCACTAAAGATCTAAGAATGAATATCTGGTCTACACAACCTCTTCTCTTCCTAAAAACCTCCCTGTTCTTCTCCAACTAATTCCTCTCTTATTTCCCTAACTTTGTCAATACGTATCCTACTATATACTTTTCCTATTACACTAAGAAGGCTAATGCCCCTATAATTACCACACACTTCTTTTTCCCCTTTTCCTTTGTACAGAGGAATAATTATACCTGACTTCCAATCCTCCGGGACTCTACCTTCACCCCAGGCCAGTCTGCACACCCTCCACATCCGTTCTATTACTATCTCTCCCCCATGCTTTAGCATTTCACCACACACTCCATTAATTCCAGGGGCTTTCCCCATTTTAATTTTCTTCATTGCTTCCACCTCTTCCATCCTACTGATTTCTTTCTCTCTTCTCACAACCCTCCTTCTCCCCACCATTCCCCAGCCACTTATACTTTCATTACTTTCATTCTCTATGTTCAAGAACTCATTAAGGTGTTCTCTCCATCTGTTCACTTTTTCTCCCTTCTCCACTAGTAATCTACCATTTTTATCTTTCACACCCCCACTAACTTCGTTGGCACCCTGTCTAGCTCTCTTTACCTCTTTCCATAACATTTTCTTACATTCCCTCAAACTTCTTCCAAATTCCTCATCCACTCTCTTCTTACTCTCTCTTACTAATCTTTTCACCTCTCTCCTCCTCACTACATATAACTCTCTCGTCCGTCTCTCAGCTTCTTCGACGCCCCTATTCCTCGTCCACTCATTATATGCTTTCTTCTTTTGTGCCACAGCCTCTCTCACCTCTTCAGTCCATCATGCTGTTCCCTGAACCTCTTTTCATCTTCTCTTCACCCCACACACCACCTCACATGCTGCACAGATTTCTTCTGTGAATATCTTGTGCACACCTTCCACGTCTCCCATCTGCTCCAATCTATATTTACCCAATTGGTCCTCCACTTCCCTTTTATATTCAGCCTTTATTCCATCCTCTTGTAACTTTTCTAAGCTAATTGTAAGAAGTACTTCCTCCTGTCCTTCCCTTCTTCTCTTCCTCCATCTTGTTTGGATTCTGATTCTGGCCACCACCAAGTGGTGGTCAGAAAGTCCACTCCCCCAACCTCTATATACACTCTTGCATCCATTATACATCTTCCCATCCTTTCATCCATACACACAGTCAATCATTGCCTTCCGTTCATTCAGTTCACCATCCATCCTTCTCAACACTTGCCATATATACCTATGGATCATTTTGTGCCTGAAGAGGGTATTAGCTAACACCAACCCCCTCCTGGCATAAATGTCCACTAAAGCACTGCCATTCTCATCAACCACTCCATCCACCTTCTCATTTCCACTTTTCTATTCATATCTCCAATCAGAAACACTCTCTTATACCTTTCAAACTTTTCCAAGCAGGCTTCCACATTTGTCCAGAACTCTTCTCTCACTCTTCTTACACAATCTTGCATTGGCGCATACACACATACAGTCGCCCACATTTGTATTCAGACTTTCACTCTTACCCACACAATCCTTGACCCAACTGATCCATACTCTCTTACATTCTCCTTCCATCTGTTGTTCACAGCAATACACACTCCTTCTTTTGTCCACTCACCTACTCCCACACATATACCCCATCCGTACTCCCACTCTCTCACTCTTCCCCCCTATCATTTAGTTTCAGTTATTCCACATATATCCACTTTCGCACTCTCAAGCACCTGTACGATCTCTCTCTTTCACCTCATCATTCATACGCCTTACATTCCAGGTCCCAATCCTTACCAAGTCCTTTGTCCGGTCCTGCTTCGTCAACTTTTGGTCAGTCCTGGTCCGAGGCTTCTTCGTATTCTTAGTTAGTTGTTTTAAGGGGCACTAACCCACAACAAACCCTTTTAGTCGCCTCTTACGACAAGCAGGGATACTGGGGGAGAATTCTTGAAAAAAACCCTACCCCCAGGGGAGGTAGAAAGACCAACGATCCTTAGCTCTATGTTATGTTCTCTCATTGATTCGCAACACACACGAACAATCTCAGATCCAGTACCTACATCAACTATTAAGAATCAGAGAAGTTTCTCCTGGCCATTGGCAGATACCAAGACTGCAATTCGATCTACTGTTGCGTCACCTGTAATATCTGGCTCGATCTTCCCATCTTTTTTCTTTGTAAGCCTCTGCGACGTGCTTTCTGAGAGATCGGCGTGCCCAGTACATCGTGGAAGTAGAAATATATAGTTCTGTCCAGTTGTGACCAACTGATTTTGCTACAATAGCATAGGATATTGCTGCATCCCGATGTGACAAGTTCATCCTATCAGATGCAATGCAGACTTCCTATGATATCTGATTCTTTGAGCACTTGGAAGCTGACAGAAATGTGGGAGTGACTGTTTCGAAACTAGGATAATCGTTCTTTGAATCCATGGCCGAAGAAATGCAGTTTCCTGCATCGCTTTTGACACGTTCAGTGGCTTTTTCACTCGCTCCACTTCTTTTGTTTTCCTGTGCTTAGTCTCCTTGTTTCGTTTCCTCTTCCTGATTTCCTTCATGTGCAGTTTTGCATCCACTCCCTCCATGCTACTCTCTCTTGGGTCCTGTTGCTCTGGTAGAAGAGTTTGCACTCTTCATTCTTGATTATCACGAGTGCATTGCTGTGGCCAGTATCAAAAACCTCGTTCTTCAGCTCTGACTGGAACATCTCTTTTTATCCATGGAATGATTCTTGAGTTTCCTGCGTTTTTTTACCAATTTATCGTACCATGCCAAGAGTGCTTCCACCTTGTGAAGTGCACCGTCTCGCCTCATAGTAGGAATCCTGGCTCTGTGCCAGAAGGGAAGTATGGTGTCCAGGCAGAGATTTAGACATTTGGTTCTGCTTAGCTTTTGCAGTGTTTGATGATATTTCACTTTCCTGAAAACTTGCAGTTTTGCTGTCAAACGACAACCAAAAATGTCTGCACTTGGCTGTCCAGTCAACCACACCTCGGAAGTACTTTGAGCAACAATCACACCGCACACTGACAGCCTTCCTGGCTGAGTGTTCATTACACACTAAACAAAGCGTCAGTTTACAGGACCACTAAACACTGTCGTATTATGTCAAAACTTGTCCAGACACAGTTTCACATCTAAACAAACACAGGCATCAGTGAGGATCAAGTGTTTTGCAATATTCATTATATATCATAAGCCCTGTGAAACACTCTTAGAGAGAGAGAAAGAGAGAGAGATATATATTTGCCAGTCATATAACTTTCATATCAACAGATTGACAAAAAAAAAATTACTTTAGGGAGAAATCAAAAGAAATGTAAAATGCGATTTAGTGATTAAATAGCATTGTGTTTAAAAGCCCACCTATAGTGCCATAATTTTAAGTGTAATCTAAGTGTAGTATAAGTTAGTATTAGTGTAGTATAAGTTAGAATAAGTGTAATATAAGTGTAATTTTGAAACCTAAATATTTTTATCTACGCAATGCGGTGTCTAGTCGTTAAGTTCCATATTCAAATTTAGTGTCTGTTAATATTCATAGTGTGAATATATCTCTATTATTGTTGGAACTAAATCGAGCAACTATATGAATATGATTGACTTTGTACAAATGGCCAGCCAGTTCTCACCAGTTATGCATAACATCGTAACCTTAGACCAGGGATGCACAACCTTTTGGGCTCCTCGGGCCACATGATCAAACTTAAAACTCACTGAGGGCCGCAATAATTATTTTAAACAAAAATGTTGAAATTTTAGGTGCTTAATGGTAAAAATATAGTACTTAATCCATTACGTTACAAAATTATGATTAATCCTTACCTGACATGCATGACACAGTCTTCTTAATGCGATTTTTGACACTGTGATTCATAGACAATCTTCTTTATGTTGGGTTGAAACTTTGTTGTTGCCAGTCGCAAAACAGAGTGCAAACTTTCATCACTCAGCTTGCTTTGTCGGGAAGCCGACATGCATCCCCTCGGGCAGGTGTAAGAGGACACGCAGCTGTTACAGGTGTGCACGTGACACCGCCTGCCGGACGTGAGTTTAGGATGAAACGCGGACAGGGGGGAAAGAGAAGGGGTTCGATGGATTCTGTGTACAGCTGTGGGCAATAGGGAGATGGAATAAGGAAGAGAGGTTGAGAGAAAGAGATAACTGGAGGAAGGAGGAGGAAGAGATAGAGAGAGAGGAGTGGTGCAGGTGGTGTTGGTCAATTTGTTTATGCACAAGACTGCTGGTTGGGCATTATCCGATCGTGGGAGCGTGCGCTGAGTCTGCAGATCTGGTCCGGCTCGGCAACGGGTGAAGCGGGTGAGATGTGGGTGACGGCGTTGGATGAGTGGGTGAAGTCATCACTCACCTCACAACCACATGACCCGCTGGCGAACATCGGCAACTTTCTGAGGCCAGAGAGGGCTAGAGAGTTCAGTTCAGACTAGAGCCTGGAGGAGAGCCCTAGTGAACGGTGAGGCAGGTGACGCAGCCCGACGTAGCCTGGTGCAGAGACGTCGCTGTATAGCCAACAAGTAAAGTTCCAGGGCGTCAGCAATGAGAGCACTACTGGTAGTAGGTGAAAAAGTACATGCTTGTGTAACCGCGGGTACAACCGACTAGCAGTGCTATTTTATTTGTCTGTCGTCTGGGACTAGTACGAGGACTCCTAGTTAGAAACGGAAGGAGTTAAGATTTTAATGTTTAAATGTGTTTTTCTTATACTGATGTAACAGTGAAATTTCATATATATGAGTGAGTAAAGAGTGCTATATATATAACAGCACTAGTGATTTTTTACAAGACTGGCTTTGCTTTATTAAAATAGTGTTAGTATTCAAGTGACTTAAGAGCAGACGTGTATGTGCGGTTTTTTGGCACATTTGCACGTGAAGTGAAATGAGGTGGGAATTACCTCAGAGTTATTTGTAGATTTTTGTAAATACTATTTTGTAATTAAAGCCTAGAAAAGCCATATTATTTTTTCACTTCTTCCAGTTCCCAGTTCTAAGTACATGTGTGTAGTGGCGTGTTAGTGAAGTCCCCCATGTCGCGCGTTGCCAGTGTCGAGGCGGATTTTACCACGTTACCATTCACTATTAAATACGGGAGAATATATTCCCGAGAAATACCGTAACGACACCTGGGCAGCGGTGCGACAGCTTGCTTCAAATGTTTGACTTGTTTCGACTTAGGAGACTAAATGTTTGTTCACATATATAGGTAGAGCCAAATAAGCTTGCATAAATAGCAGCCTTGTTTCTCAAATAAGGTTATTGATCTTTGGACAAACAATTATAGAAATTGAGTAAGTCCCCTTCCTTAAACTTTGTATGAAGAATGTCGCTGCTCTGGAGGTCAATCAGTTCTAGCTGGGCTTCTACTTCCACGTCTTCAGGTGATACAGAAAAAGGGTTGCTGAACAACATCAAGTTATTCCTTTCTTTCTTGAGGTTTCCAAATCTGCTGTCAAACGCCTCCCTGAGTTTTCTTACTGTTGTTGCATATTGTTCATTTTTCTTACATACATTGTTTCTCACACATTAGTTGGTAGTTTGCATCAGTGATTTTATTTTCTGCTTCATTAGTTCACCTGTGATTTTTTCATAAGACGTGTTTTGTTAAATAATGCCTTTGCAAATTATATTCCTTACAAATAGCTAAGCTACATTTGTCGTGGGAAATTTAGGTATTTCAAAAGATAATGTAGTATAAGTGTATAATTCACAAGATAAATGTGATACTGTATAATTCGAGTATACAATATATAGCTATGTGTGCTAAGAATGACTATCGAGTCATTTACTAAGAGAGAACAGACTCGTGAAATCAAGTAGCGATTTCACTTTATGCTGGCTTACTTCGCCAATTCTCTAGAGTCGAGAATTTATAGACTTTCTCAACGGTACATAGCAGAGACTAGATGCTCAAGTAGGCTGTAATATTGTACCGTTGGCCTCTGAGAAAGTTAGTTTCTCCCCTTAACATTCAAAAATAATAATAAAGTTAAACAGGATCTTGGCTGAGCCAAACTCCTAGCTAGCACAACGGATTTAAGGATTAATGCCAAAAGCTGGCCTAAGTACCAGTCTTGATTTAATACAAAGAGTTGTGCTAACGTGGAGTAGCAAAACTGTATTAAATAAGTGGGAAAATTAAACACGACTGTTACATTTAACAAAGCTCAAGAAAACGAACTGTAAATTTATTAAATACAAGCAAATAAATTTACGTTACATGACTCCAATTCAAATCAAAGGAAGGGAAATGCACTCACTCAGACACTCAGACAGACAGCTAAATATCTCAAAAACTTAAGCCTAGGAAAACAAGAAAATACTAATCGGTATGGATGAGACTGTGCTGTAGTCGATCACCAAGGATTCGTTGGAGCTCGGGAACACACGCCAATACAAGCTGAGATCTGAAATCGCTAAGAAAAACGATCACTCGAGCTTCCGTATGGGCACAACCCGCTCATTCCGTGGCTAAAGACAGATTGAGCTCTGATTTGAATACACGGCACGAAGAGCGTGTGATGGGGCGCGGCCGACGTGTAACGGCTCAGAGTGGGACAAATAATTAAAAAATTATCGCTCAGAGGAACGCACCACCCGCACATAAAAACAATCACTCACGGAAGAATGACGAAAGTTTTGACAACTTGATGCGAACACAAGCACGCGAGCGGACGTTTTGAGAGAATGAGCGAAACATCGTACATTTCATAATAATTCGTTCCTCCCGCAAAATCACTCGATGTCACAATTTACTTAACATGATTTTACGATGTAGAAACTTCGTGACAACCCTGGCATATCACACAAATGATATTGTTTGCACTGTTTTCCACAAAGAAATATTTGTCTGTCCATATTTCATGAAATTTTCTGTGTTCATCTAGTTTCCTTTTCCGAGTTGCATTTTTTCCAGTAGAAGTACTAGCAGCCACTGTGTGCACGAGTAATCAACCATCTCTGAAAGAGTTCCTAGTAACGACTGTCGGTACTCACTCAGGCAGTGAGGCCATCGACTTGGCAGTGTGGCACACTGACTCCCGTCTAGAGTGACTAATGTCTAGACACGGTGGCTGACGCGATCACTTCTCGTCCACTTCAGGGTCCACGGCACATTTTAAATTATCTGAACTGCTATTTATCAGTTTATTACCTTTTATTATTTTTTTATCTTTTATTACCTACTGAGGGCCGCCAGAGGGTTGCTTGAGGGCCACATGCGGCCCGCGGGCCGCCGGTTGCGCATCCCTGCCTTAGACAGAGTTTAATTATCGCGAGTGTCTTTCTACGTACTCTAATCCAGGGATTTATATTTCAGCGTTAATAAGATGGAGAGAACACTTTAATGAACTGTTGAACATAGAGAATGAAAGTAATGCAAGTATAAGTGGCTGGGGAATGGCAGGGAGAAGGAGGGTTGTGAGAAGAGAGGAAGAAATCACCAGGATGGAAGTGGTGGAAGCAATGAAGAAAGTTAAAAT
>JAGKTI010010143.1:0-11674 GCA_018397915.1 Birgus latro
GTAGGCTGAGGTGGTTTGGACATGTGGAGAGGATGGGGGATGATAATTGGGTACAGGGGGTGAGAGGTGTTAATATTGGGGGAGGGGTAGACCGAGAAAGACATGGGACGAGGTCATTAAGTGTGACTTAAGGGTTTAGGGACTGAACAGGGAGGCTGCCTGGGATCGAGCAGCGTGGAGAGCCGCCATTAGGTGACCAAGGCTGACGCATGCAAGCATGTTGGAGCGTTCAAAAACGAAACGAAACGAAACGAACCCAGCATAATAAATGGTTTCCTGGTATACAGGAAACAATTTGGCTTGCCACTCAGTGTAGAGTCACCCATAGACCGAAGGAAGAGGGAAGAAAGAAGGAAAGAAGGGTGTAAGGGGAAGGAAGGGAAAAGGGACGGAAGAGAGGAAAGGGCAGCCACCTGAGAGCAGCACTTCATTGAGTGAGTGGATGGTGTGCATATGGGTTGTATTAATAGTCATAAAAGGTTGGAGGGGTGCTGTAGAACAGCGCTGCCCCATGGTGACACCAGTGTAACCAGATTATTTTGCTGCTATCTACCTGTTTGTCAATACACAAAGTGGAGAGATGGCAATTTTAGGCCAGGCTGAAGTGAAAAGAGTATAAAAAGTGATGACATGATATTTTATTCCCTACAGACCATCAAGGAGCTATCAATGCGTGTCATCTCAGTGAGCATGAACCTGCACCAGCCATGGACCCTGGAACCCTGGCACGTTCATGTGGCATTTCGTAAAACTGGAGTAATTGTACCTGAAGATGCCCTCACCTTGCCCTCCCATACCATATCTGGACCTGATCTGTCCCTGCAGGGTAAAGAATTTATTGTCAGAGTAAAAGTGAGTATTTTTGTGTTTTATAAAGAGCTATTTATTTACTGTATTTTCCAGCAGTAATGCCTTCTGTATTACTGTATTACCATTAACCTCATTTGTAGAAGTAAGTTCTTCATATGTGGTCAACATGTTCCCAGATATCATACAGATGGTATTGTAAATTGGGGGGGACTCGGCAGAATGGCTTTTTAGGCATCAGTCAGAGTTTAACCTTTGTATAGCTGCAGACCTCATATGAGGCACAGTGAAGGTCTGCACAGGTCAAGGTACAAGACTTATATGAGATACAACTTATATTGGTTATAAAACTGACTCAGAGGTAAACTGCCCTACAAAGAATCAGTCCAGCAGGGGTTAAATGGCAATATTTCTTTATTTCACTGATGCACTACTATCTCAAAAGAGCATAAAAAAGGTGACATATAGGATCTTCTGGGATGTCTGCAAGAAACTTAGCTGGTTATTCTTGAGCTAATTTTGAATTCAGTACTCTCTGACCAACTAGGTCCAGTTTTCAGCCATTACAGAGTTACGGTTAGTAATGACATCGTGGTTGAATTATAAGGGACACCATTTAGGCTAATAAGATCATCAGTAATTGCAGCAGAAGTATTGATTGGAAATGGACCCATGTTGATATAACATTCTTTACTGATTAATCCAAGAATAGCACCTTCAAAGTTTCTCACACTTTCACATGAACTCCTGTTTAACAAGGACATGATGGAGGCTCTGTGTTGCCACAATACACTGTTCCTTGTGTTGGATGAGGATACCTTTATGCAGTGGCAGCATTATAACTGGATGGTGGAGCTGCTCAGTTATACAGATATCCATCAGTTCCCTCCTTATCTGCCCAAAAGGAGGATGCTGGGCTGCAGGAAAGAAGAAACAAAGCCTACATTCCATCGTGCTCACGTTCAGAGGAACAGAAAATCCTTAGTGTTTTGAGTCAGAGAAAGAGAGGGGTTGCAAATATCAATACAAATACAGTAATCCCTCCAATATCCGACGTAATAGAGCCAAAGGCATGTCCGGATATTGGTCCTGAAGCTCCAGCACTGGTTTTTCATGACCCTAACCTAACCTAACCTAAATCAGAAAACTACCTTCGTACCTCCCTAGTGGACATGTATAGCACTTATTTAGGTCCCTTTTCACATAAATAATGCATACATAGCATGAATTTATTGAATTTTAACCAAAAAATGATGATTTAGGGGTGAGTGAGTCATAGGAGCTCGAACTTGCCAGCATAGTATAAGTAAGTATCGGACATGGAAATCATCTTTTCTCACATTTTATGCACTAAATTATTGGATACAAAGCATCAAATACAGTAAATTATGCTAATTGCTACCAGAAAAATGGTTAGGTTAGGTTAAGTTAGGTTAGGTTTGGTTAGGTTAGGTTAGGTTATGACCGTACCTGAAATTCACTGCTTCAACCTTTTTCATAGCTGGTGCACTTAATAACCATGCATGAAAGAATTAAATTAAAAGCAGGAAATTATGATTAACACAATGTTAGGTTAGGTTAGGTTAGGACTGGACATGAAATTCACTGCAACCTTTTTTCTGGCTGTTTTACTTAAGAACCATGCATGGAAAAATTAAATAGCAAGCAGGAAATTATGATTAACATTTAGGGTAATTTTTTAACACATGTACAGCATGATGAAAACAGGTTAGGCATGAAAATCTTTATGGTAACCATAGGTTAGGTTAGGTTAGGACCGGACATGAAATTAACTGCTTCAGCCTTTTTTCTAGCTGTTTTACTTAAGAACCATTCATGGATAAATTAAATTGCAAGCAGGAAATTATGATTAACATTTAGGGTAACTTCTTAACACATTAACAGCATCATGAAAACAGGTTAGGCATGAAAATCTTTATGGTAACCATAGGTTAGGTTAGGTTAGGACCGGACATGAAATTAACTGCTTCAACCTTTTTTCTAGCTGTTTTACTTAAGAACCATGCATGGAAAAATTAAATAGCAAGCAGGAAATTATGATTAACATTTTCGGTAATTTTTTAACACATGTACAGCATGATGAAAACACGTTAGGCATGAAAATCTTTATGGTAACCATAGGTTAGGTTAGGTTAGGTTATGACTGGACATGAAATTCACTGCTTCAACCTTTTTTCTAGCTGTTTTGCTTAAGAACCATGCATGGAAAAATTAAATAGCAAGCAGGAAATTATGATTAACATTTTCGGTAATTTTTTAACACATGTACAGCATGATGAAAACATGTTAGGCGTGAAGTTAGGGTACTTACGAAGAAAAAGTGGCCGTCCTGATGTAATAACCCACTCTATCATCTCAGACTCTGACTGGAAGACGTTGCACCTGACACACCTTTCCACTTGAGAATCACCAGCACTTCTCACCAACACTTTCACCAAGGTTTTTTTTTTATAACTGGAATAACATCACTTCACTGCACTGTACACAACAGTAAATTCCCTTGTGGTCTAGTGACGATCCATGGACCCTTGTGAACTTCTCAGCAGCAGCTTTCAGCTCCGTTCCACGTACCAACACACCAGCAGCACATTGTTGTCGATACGAAATCAACGTGGAGAGGTCAGTGTCTGCATACTTAGGAGTAAACATCACCTTCCTCTGCACGTTTCGTCTGGTCTTCGATGCGAAATCAGCCGTGTACTGCTGTAGTTTGTCTCGGGACTTCTTGATATCAAACAAGGTGGAGCGAGGGAGGTTGAACTCACGTAAGATGCGCCCTGTTGACCAGCCGGCGTCCACCTTGTCCAATATCTGCCTCTTCTTCTCCAGAGTCAGAACCACTCTTTTCCTCTTCTCAGGAGGCGGGGCCATCATCACACACATGATGAAGAAGGTGAAGAGCAGTATCAAGCACTGTAGGAGGTAGGGTATCACCACAAAAGCAATCACTTCGGCCACCATTTTCGGAGTTGTTCACGAGGAAGGAGGGGAGTGGGTAATGGTGACCGATAGTGGCGTCACGAGTGTAAACAGAGGGGATCGGCGCACGCGGGAAATTCAAACTGACGCGGTCCCCAAAAATCGATTTTTTTCCGATTTTTTTCCATTTTGGGGGTTGGGCAGCCCAGAATGTCCGGTTAGTGAGTATGTCCGGTTATTGGACGTCCGGATATTAGAGGGATTTCATTCCATCCCAAACCATTATTAATATCACATTTCAACTGCAGGTCAACAACAAAGAGGAAGCTGCTGTACGGTGCAAGATAAACCACTTTTCCACTGACCCTTCCAAGCGCCTGCCCTGGTCGGCCTTCCACTGGGAGTATCCAGGTGAGCCGCTGTTTGCCGAGGATGCCCCCACGCTGGAAGAACTGGTTCGCAACAACCCCCATACACGATACCCTGAGGAGGAGGCGCTGTAGAGCCTGTCTTATAACTGGTGTAGGAGACATTCTGGCACTTATACTGCTGCTGGGAGTGTGTATGAATTGAATAAATCTTTCATCTTAAACAAAGTTCTTTTTTTTGTTCATCATTCATTCATTCATTATCCAATCTGATGTCGCCCCGCAGAGGAGCGTAGGAGCCTGGGGCTAGGTAAGTTGGTCCTGACATTTAAGATGAGAGTGACAAGCCTCACTCATCCCTGAGTGGCATTATGTGAGCAATAAACCCAATCACCCTGTGAATATAAACCTTCACTGGGTCAATCTGACTGAGAGCACATCAATTACCCACTGAACCACCAGGTGCCATAATTTGGTTATATCTTTATTTTTTATGGACAAAATTTTGATCTTGGTAGTTTTAAAACATTTCCGGTTTCCTACTTTGACTTTTTCAACATCATTATCATTCAAACTCTTTTTTCCAACCTATGATGGGGTAGGGAGAGTCCCCTCAAAATTACCAGGGGGAGAAACTATCCAAAGCCTGCCTCATTGAATGGGCCAAGCTCCCATTCACTCACCATTCAGTCCCCAAAATCCTGACTCCACCTCACAGGCACACATCCACACTTCCCTGCTTCATACCATTTTTAATTTAAAGTAAGTCTAACAACAATCACTTTGACTTTTTTCTTGAAAATAATGCAGACATTTGATGGAAGCTAAAAAAATGAAAACCACGTGTGGTCATTTGCAGTCATATTATTAGCCTCCATTGCCCCCTCAACCTGCCTTGAGGACTGCCACTGCCAAAGGTGGTGGTGACCTTCCCCTGTAAACTGGCCTATTTGGAACAGTGAGAGTAGAAAGGCTTGAATTCATAGGGATGCTACCTCCTAAAAGGCAAGCTAGCTTAATCTTTCAGAGAGAGAGAGAAAAAAAGCATCTTGTAGTAATGTGGATGATGCAGCAGCCACGTATCCCAAGAAACAGGCCATAGGCTCAAAGACCTAAGTTATGTAGCTGAGCACCGTGGCTTAGCGCCTCATGGCGTCTATTCCCATTATGGCCTTTACTTTTCTTTTTTTAAATTTAGTTTGAATTTTTGTATGTCATTGAAATAAAAGTCGCTAAGTTAATGTCTGTTTAACTGACAAAGGGGGGTAGAATAATCATCCTCGAACGCAGTTGTATACATGAAAACAACGTAACATGTCAAACTGCGAGACCTTGTGTTTAAAACTTACTGAGAATATTAAGTAATTCAACAAATGCAATAAAATATAGTATTTAAATATAAATACGAATTTTTATTTATCTTGGTGACGGACCCTGTTGGGTGGTGTGTAAACTTCTGTCCATTATTTTTCGATTGTTGTGCGTCTCGGGTCCTCGTCATTGCTGTACTTGGTTCATCTACTTCATAGTTCAGCTGTGATGTGTACTTGATGTGGATTTGCTTCTTTGAGGCTTGTGGAGACAAGGTATGTGGCAGCAGACAGAATTTTCCCTCATTAACTATCACGTCATCTTTACTCACCAACCTCATTTGTCATCCTGGACTGAGATTTATGAGAGTTTTGAACAGTCTAGGTTATTCCGATGTTCTGTTTGTTTGCTTAATCAAACTTACCGGTAATCCACCTCACCAAACTAATCATATACCGTATATTTACTGTTAATTAATCTAACCCAATCTTACAAACCTAACCAGGGAATTAACCTTATTAGCCTAAGAATGGGGTGTGACTCTCCAAAACTGCAAAAATACAAGCAAAGTTTATGATTACATTATTCCTGCTGTATGACTTGTTTTTCTATGAATCTTCGTATATGGCAACCAGCAAGGAGAAATGGGAAATTCATATTATCAGCAGAGACTGATACGTTACCAACTATATTCTGTACAGAGAATGGAGAGATACACTATCATGTATTCATGGAAAAGTTTAGAAAATCTTACTACACCGCCAAAGACAGAACCAATCCTACCATCAGCATCACTAGAGGAAGCAAGATCAGGGAGAAAATGTAACCAAACTCACCGTTCATCAGAATACCTTGCCAGAATCTAGACTCCAGTACAATAAGTTATTAGAGAAGGGGGCAAGACTCTTTAATTGCCTTCCTAAACACTTAAGAAACATCACGGGTGTGACCATCGAGGTGCCGGTATTCAAGAAGGAACTAGACAAGTTTTTGGCTACCATCCTAGACCAACCAGGAATTGCGGGATACACCTCATCACGCCCAGTAACCTCGACCTTCATCGTAGCCCAGCTGGAGTACCAGCAACAAAGTGAAGGGTGGTGATGACGCCATGGCCTTGCCTCAAGAATAAACGGGGGATCAGCACCTCCTTGAGGCAAAAGTGCTTCAGGGCAATTTCAAGGAGTGTAATGCTTTACCATATGGTAGTGAGACCTGGGCAGAAAAGGAAGAGGATATTCATAGGGTGAGGTGTACAGAAATGACACTGCGTGGTTGGATATGTAGTGTGTCCTTGAAATGCGAGGCCTAGTGGGGATAGGATTGCAGTTGAGGAGTTGAGAGGAAGGATGGGACTGGAATGTGTTGATGCTGTGATGAGGAGGGGTAGATTGAGGTGGTTTGGGCATGTTGATAGGACAGAAGATGACAGTTGGTGCGGAAGATGAGAAGTGCTAACATCGAGGGTAGGGTTACAGGAGGCAGACTGAAAAAGTCTTGTTAAGGATTACTGTTTTGGTTAGTCATGCCCCTTGGTTAGGTTACGTACAGTAGGTTGAGTTAGGTTAGTTAGTGTATATTCTAAAATTGGGCAAATTGGGTTAGGTAGATTAAGTTGGTTTGAAAAAGGTAATCCTTAAGAATACAGTACATAGGACTACCTCTTAAAATTTAACAGAATTTTGTACCTACTTTTGAGCTGATCAGTGACCTTGTAAAGGCATTTTCATGTATGAAGAGGATGGGAATGGATTTACAAAGCTACCTGCATTTGAGAATTCTTCCCATAGTAAGACCTGCATGTGAAGTGTTACCAGTGATTATAGGAATGTTGTACGGTACCGTATTAAGTGAAAGCAATTTAACACCATTGTACCATTTCCAGAGGTTTGGTGGTGAAACATGAGGTACAGCAGCTGATCCAGAGCATTTTCGTTCCCACTGCCAGCCTGACATATTCATCCAATATTAAGGGTGTAGTGTAGTGGCCCATTTCCATCAGGTGAAAAGAAATCAACACTATTTTACCACTTCCAGAGCTGTGATGGAGAAACATGAGGTTCGCCAGCTGATTCAGAGCATCCCCATTGCCACCACTGTCCTGACACGCTCACCCATCATCTGGTCACAGGACAACAACATTGCCCTTGTCACACAGCATGGCACATATATCCTGGTTAGTTATACTCTATTTATGGTATCAAATTTGAGAGAAAGAGAGAGAGAGCATGGAATCCTGGTTAGTTAAACTCTTTATTTATGGTAACTGATGTGTATGTGTGAGAGGGAGAGAGCATGGGACATATGTATTGGTTCGTTGCACTCAAATTTTGCAAATATTTTAATTTGTTGATTACCATTGTGTTTGTAATTAAATGCCATCACTTGGAAACTGGTATCCTGTGTCTGAGAAAATACTATTTCCTTGTATTTTATAATACAACCAGTATAGGTAGGTTTTGTAGCACTGATTGAAGTTAGTCTGAAATTAGTGTCCAGTACTACAGTATACAGTAGTTGGCATGTGTTTACCTGGTAATGATTCTTAACCCCTTTCAGCGGGGTTGATAGCCAGTTGTAGTCAGATTGGAGGATAAATTTGACTAGTACCATAACCAGGAAGACCCATTCCTACCTCATAACTAAGGCCTATTGAATTTCATGCAACAATGACTTAAATTCAAGTTATGAGATTGGCATAGATAGGTCTGTCAAAAGAAAAAAACTTACTACAACATAAATACTATATACACCAGCAATGTAGTATCTCCAGATGTAAGTGCATTTAACACTGGCCATTTTTTTTTTTTTTTTTTTTTTTTTTTTTTTTTTTTACAGGTCTCATAATGAGTTTCAGTTGCATGGAAAAAATAATTAAGAACTGAACAATTATACAGTTTTTGTAAGGTGAAAATATTGTAGTGCTACTGTACTGAATTATTATTAGATATCTTGTATTTATTTCCGAATTGAAGTATCTTACAAGTGACATCAAAATGACTGCAATAAGTAATAGATGTCTGGTGTGTGTGGTGGTGACTTTAGCTGTTTTATCCCATGTGTGGTGTTTGGACATCACTGAGCATGTGTTTGGTGACAAAACAAACTACCTTCCAGCAGCATTTGGTGACTTTAATTCAGACAAACTGACGGATTTGTTTGTGGTGACTGAGGATGGGAAGACTGTAAAAGTTTTAATCTCCCACAATGAACCTCCCCTCATGCACGCCAATTCACAGGAGATGCCGAACTGTACCTATAAATCCCTGAACATCCGTAGTGTTGTGCCAGGTGACTTTGATGGCAATGGGGAGATGGATGTGATGATTGTGTCCCTGAACAAGGATGTCTCACCATTGTACCAGATTTTCATCCTCTGGGGCAACCTGGACAACATGACCTTAGACTGCAGCAAGGAGGATGTGCCCTTGCTTAGTCTATCAGGACAGCCACTAGTCATGGATTACAATGGGGATATGATACCAGACTTATTTGGGGCAAATGAAAACCATACCAGGATGTTTTGGGTGTTCAGTTCCCATAGAAATCCTCCTCAGCCTGTTCTGATGACCAAGGATACCATCTTGCCTCACCTGAAGCGACCTAGTTCACATGGATTCGTTGACATGAATAACGACCTTGCAGCCGACTTGTGGGTCACAGCTGAGGGGCAGTTTGAAGTATGGAAGAAAACAGGTGATGGTTATGTACTGGACAAGGTTATAAATCCCTCGGAATACATGAAGAGGGTCGGGCAGACATCGTTTGCTGATGTCAACTTGGATGGCCACATTGATGCCTTAGTTCCCGCCTGCAAAGATGATAATTGCAAACAAAGTGCTGTTTTCGTACGTGATTATGAGAGCGACCTTTGGGTTGATGTGGAGGTCAGCTTTGTTGATCAGTCTGGAAATACTTGGTCATACTTAACAGAAGTCAACAGTAAGTTCCGGTACTCAGACACAATCACCTTACATGTTGGCGATTTCAACCTCGATGGTTTCCCAGACTTCCTTGTGACTCTTTTCAACAAGGATAAAGCCAGGGTGACACTAATGGAAAATGCTCCCTGTGAAGACGCCAAGTGCCGGTACAAACGGAAGTTCTTACCTCACTGGAATCTGTTTGGTGAGTTTAACGACACTGTTCTTGGGACATTCTGTGACTTCGAAGAAGATGGGACGCTGGATGTGCTACTGGTGAGGAAGGGAGGAAATGACAAGTACCATCTGAATGTCTACAAGGATGCCACTGAGTATGATGCAGTTTTTGTAAAGGTTAGTTTACTGTGCAGCTCATCTAAAAAAAAAAAAATTAAAAAAAATAAATGTGTGGATAATTAGGCAATCCACAGAAAAGTAAAAAAAAAAATGAAGGAAAAGAAAAATTGCCATAGAGAGATGTTGCGGAAATCATGTAGCTTACAGCTATCCTTCTATATAAAGTTATTAATATACAGCATTACTTTACAACAGCAGTAGCTTTAAAAACTACATTTAGTCTCAACTGTCAATTTCACAGTCAGTCTATACCCAGATTCCTTAATCTCAAATGAATTGACCACTTAATAATTACCTCACTCTCACCCTGTTGTCTGACACTAGGCTGCCATCCCTCCAACTCACTACCCTTAGTCACATAGCATACCTCTCCACCCTGTCCCCCAACCTCAGCCTCAGCCTCCCCATCCACCTCTTCACATACTGTTTCTTAGTCAGTCTCTCATTCTCCATTCATTCTACATGGCCAAACCATCTCTAGCCTCATTCAGTACTTTCCAGCACATCCATATCAGCACCACAACACTCCAGAACCATCTTATTTATCTGTCTGTTTCTCTCCTTGCAATGCCACATACTCCTCTCAGATAACTCACACTGTAAATTAAAGGGAAGATTTGGTACGTCATACATATGTATTTGATTACTGGCCGTGTGAATCCCAGTAGTTTAGATAATTGATACTTTTATTACTTTAACATAATCCTACTTGTGCACTTGTGATTTGAGGATTCTAATAATAATGCATCAACATTGCAGGTTCTGATCCCAACAGGGCGTTGCTACGGTAGCGACTGTGAGCGACATAACATTCCCTATGGCACCAACCAGCCAGGCCCGTCCATCACCTACACCATAACCACAGCTACAGGGGGCACTCAGAGATCTCACGCCACACAGCTTCCCCAGACAGCCCACCACGCACTGCACCTCCCCTACACAGTCTTTGGGTTGGGACGTAACTGGAATTTTGTTGAACAGATGACCGTGGGGATCCCAAAAGCAAGGAACAACTCTGCTACCCTTACCGGAACCTTTACGCAGATCATCCCGAACTCCCAGCTAGTCGTCATTCCCTACCCGATGTCCTACCCGGATAAGTGGGTCAGCAAGCTCTTCATAACGCCAAGCAAAGCCATGTTGATGACTGCGGGGGCTTTGGTGGGGACATGTGTTTTCGTTGCGGCCATTATTGGCATCCTTCACCGTAGGGAGATGCAGCAGGACAAGAGGGAGAAACAACAGGATGCACATAAGTTCCATTTTGATGCCATGTAAAACAGTCTGTGTCATAAATCCCTTGATTTAGGGTGGCAGCCCTTTAGTTTATTTTTGCTGAAAGCATGCAGTTTTATTTTGCTTCGGAAAGGCCTTTCATTTTGTCTGTCTGTTTGTCTTTTTCCAGATGCAAGTACTGTGAAAGTACTGTACTATACTGTACTTGTTCTTTATGTAAAGTATCAGGAACAGGTACAAGAGAATTTTCAGTTACGTAACGTTAAAGAGACTGTGAACTGCAGTTAAGATTTTGATACTTGTTGCACATAGAAACTGTACTGAAGATCTGCCTTGTAAGAGCAGTATTACAAGAGACTCATTTTTCTTCTTCTTTTATTTATAAATACCATACTGTGTACACCAGGAAACCATTTACTTCACTGGGTGGTACCTATACAGTATACCGTAACCAAATTTTGGTACCTGGTGATTTAGTGAGTAATTAAGGTGCTCCAGTCAGATTGATATCCTGTGGAGGTTTATATCCAAGGGGTGGTTGGGGTTTATTGCTCACGTAATGCCACACAGGGATGAGTGAGGCTGGTCACTCTCATCTTAAATGTCAGGACCAACGTGCCTAGCCCCAGGTTCTTACACTCCTCATGGGGCAATGTAGGCTTGGATGATGGATGGATGGATATATATACTGTACTAGATATATATATATACATCTGTGAATATACAGTATAT